>CM077645.1:173180002-173182502 GCA_039707465.1 Rhabdophis nuchalis
TTTATTCAATAATCCATGGTGAAGCAAATCATTACTTACTCTAAAAGAGACAAACATTTTAGGAGTAACTTGTTATTAAATTCCTGGACTCTGATACTTTGAACACTTACCAATTAAGGAACTTTTAAACAAAATTCATGCAATATGAAGAAGACATTCAACAAGCAATTTATAGCATTTTCTTTACAGTTTCTGTCAACATAGTGATTAGTTGCTAGATTAGTGCTAGAAATAATGATCAATTATTTTAATACAATCTCATAAATAAACGAAGAGACTCTCTTTGTTTCTGTCTTGATTGGTGGAAAATCAATTGTCTATTGCCTGGAAATGACTGGCTTTCCATTTTTGATATTTACTAACTGCATTCAGACACAGAATTTTCTGTGGTGCCATGAAGAATAAGACAAACAAAAATTATTTTTAAGTAAACAAATGTTATAAAATATTTATGGTGCTGAAAATTAATTACAATTAAAGAGCATCTTCTTTCTAGAAATCAATTGCTGCTCTATCTAATGGAATGTGTGTAGATGTTATGAATACAGAATAACAATATAGTTTAACCTTAGAACTTGTAACACAATTTTCTAGTGTAATATCGAGGAGATACTTTTCTGTGGCATATTAAGCATAAAACTTCAAGAATTCATTACTGTTGTGCATAAATTCTATAGCAATTGTGTATAATCTCCTTAAAGACTCAATGAATTGAGTCTTAATTGTGAATTAATTCATATTTAAACATCTCAAGAGAAGAAGCACTTTTGATTCTACTAACGTCTGATGATGATCAATGATAGATAGATAGATAGATAGATAGATAGATAGATAGATAGATAGATAGATAGATAGATAAGATATACAGCTGGGTAGATAGCTATGATATATACCATGTACAGGTAATTAAAAGTAGAATATGAAGTACAGAAAGTCTTGGATGTGTCACCACAATAGAGTCTGGAATTTCTGTTGTAAATTATGAAGATCAAGGTATTCACATGACTGAACCCAATTTTTCTACTTTTTTGTAGTAGTTAAGTGAATGCTACAGTCACTAAGTGAATGATGTGGTTGTTAAGTGAATCCAAGTTTTCCTATGGGTTTTTTTTTATTGGAAACTAGCCCAAAATGCTGGAAATTGGCCAAAAAGATAGTAAATTGTGATCACCTGACTGCAGAATGCTGCAACTGGCTCTAAAGATGGCTACCAAGCAACCAAAATAAGAACATGCGAATGTAGCCTTTGGAACTTAAGAACTGAGTCATTACCTTTTGGGAGGTTTGTTATAACTTTGTAAAACTGCTAAGCAACCAGTCATTAAGCGAGGAATAATTGTGTGTGGAACAAACCTCTGATATTTTTATTGAAATCAAGAAGGATTAGCTTCCTTGCTTGCCATGATGAATACAGCATGAAAAATAAAGGGGAATATTGAACCAGGTTTTCTGCTGTCCCTGACCTGTGAGCTTTGCCATATGTTATGGAGAATCTCATTCCTCTACTTATCTCAGTACAAAACTTCAAGTTACTCTCCAGAGTAAGACATCTACAGAGACCTACAGATTTACCAGTAGGATATATGTGTCCCTCCCTGTGTGTGTGTGTGTGTGTGTGTGTGTGTGTGTGTGTGTGTGTGTGTACACAGCTGAATTACTGAAAGCATACAGTTTCATATTCAATACCCAATATAAAGCCACTGCAATTCTGTAAATTAAATTCTATAAAGATTTCTCAAAGAATACAAAAATTGGTTTTGATATCCATCCAAAGTCTTGATTGTAAGACTGGTCATACTCATCATAAAGCCTCAGGCTTCTCCCTTGGAATTTCAAGGAATTAATTTTTTACTAAACACCTGCTAAAGGGCTGTGTTCTGCACTTGGGCATACAATTTAATCTTTTTGTGTTGTCTCCCAGCATTTTCATTGCTGTTTGAGTAATTCACACAGGGAAAATCTGAGTCCAGCACTAAAGAGATAAGCTCGTTTGGTAATACCTACATGTTCAGACATTTTAAAACACTAACATCTCACATTTGCCTTTTTCATAGTGCAGCCCACAATATTTGGTACCTTTTTTTTTAAAGGCTTACTTATTAGCAATAACAATATAGTTGTTATGCTCTATCACAGTGTGTATAAATACTGCATCTATTGCCTTACTCACCTCATACAACAGAATCCAAATTAGATCCTATTATTATACTGAAGTCTCACACTCAAAAGCAGTTAAGCTTCTTTGAATGGATTCCCTATTGCACAAAAAGTATGCCAGTCTTTGACTGCCAAAATCAATTAGTCGCATTCATTATGCCTCTATTTATTAACACTGCACTCTTTATAATGCATTTGCTGCTGAACAAAAGAAAGTTATGAAATATCAAATGTATGTTATGATTACAATTATGGCAAAAGGAGTAACAATTGCTTTTAGCTGGATTCAACACCCTTGTAAAGATTACATTAGAAGTGGCAGATTTATGATCTTTCCAAATGA
>CM077645.1:173187502-173297502 GCA_039707465.1 Rhabdophis nuchalis
AAAGCTATCCACATCTGCCTTCAGAACTTAGTCTGAAAACAGCTGTGATACTTTGGAACTAGCAGCCTGGATTAGATTGTTCACGGAGAGACTTTCTGGTAACATTCTCAGCAGCATTTTATTTCACAGTGGCAGTAACATATTGAATACTTGCTGTTCAAACACAACCAAATAATTTATCAAATGTGTACTCCAATAAGAATGGCAAGTATAGCATTTGAAATTGCAGAAATGTTTCTAAACACTCATTGGCAATTATATCACTGAATTTGCAGGAATTCTATAAATTAAATTAATCAGGCTGCAGTTTCGCCTTGTGTAATGTATGGAATTTAATTTTATATCTATTTTAAAGGATATACACATTTTAATGCTTTGGTTTTGCTATATTTGGATTTCCCTCCTTTACATCATTCATTACTTTGTCTTGTAAACTTACAAATTTTACCAAGAAAACCCACATTACACTATTTCTACTAATTTCCATGGGGTTTGTATAGGGTGACAAAACAGCTCAAAAGAAAGTAATGGGAATTTAAAACATTACTAGTTGTGATACTCTACACCAGGGGTGTCAAACTCAATTTCATTGATGGCCACATCAGGGTTGTGTTTGACTTCAAGGGGTCGGAATAGGCATGCCCAGGTGGGTGAGGCCAGTTCAATGTCACTCGTGTCGGGGGCATCTGTGGTGGCCGGAGTGCTCTGCCAGCGAAAGTGGGCTCCCGAGGCTGCTACGGTTTCCTACAACCTACATGCGAGCTCCATTTTCGCTGGCAAAGACATTGCGAGCCAGTCATTTGCTGTTTCCAGGGCGGTCCAAAAGGCCAGGTCTAAGCACCCTAGGCCTTGAGTTTGACATCCCTGCACTACACCAAATACAATTCAATTGAATATCATATTATGTTTCTTAACAGTGGTATTTTTTTTAAAGCCATGATATAATCTAAATATAGCCTATTTATTATGACATGGGAAGAGTTTTTTCCTACATGCAGTTACATTTTGAAAATGTTGTTTCTTTAAAAAAAAACAGCTGGATTTTGTGGTCAGTGAGATGTGATTGTCTTCTCAATTAGGCAAGGACGTAATAGGAATATAAAATATCCAAAATATTCCATTTTGCCGTGTAATGTGCTGAAATGAATGCAATAATTTTGAAATTCATAGAACATCAGACCCACATAATTCGTTGAAATGTTGTGCTAAATTTCAATCAGAACCATCTTTTTCTTTTTAAAGTCCATCATTCTTGTAAGAATTTCACTTATTCTGTTTCTTGAATACTTATATTTGAAACAGGGACTCAAAAATATATATTTTTTTTATAAAATATATATATAAAAATATATATAAAATAACAATTGAATATTGCTTTGAAATGAAAAGTAATGTAATTTTATTTCCCCTTGTGAAAGCATCCCGTAACTCAACAAGGCTTACTTCTGTATTGGTATGTACAGGTGTGTACGTTAATAAATATATTTGTTAGCATGCTAGCATTCAAAGAAAGGTATGATTTTAGCTTTGTAGATTATCTTGCTGTTAAATTAGTATCATGGAAATTATGCTTGACCTAGGCAGAACATGGATATCCAAATCAGCTGAAGCCAAGATATGGATAAAAGATGATGTTGCTATATGGATAGACGAGGATATCACTAAGCTAATAACTTTTTCAGATATTCCATTTTCCACCTACATTTTAGTAATGTAATAAAGTTTACAATAACATTTAGAAATTCTAAATTCTCATTATTGAACTATTGCTTTTTTATCTGAAACTTAGAACTGGGGATATCATCTAAATTTAGAGACAATTGATTGGCACATATCAAAATTGACATTTAGTAATGAATAATATTTACAGAAAAGGAAGCACTGGAAGGAACACAAGAGTCTAAAGCTGTACTGGAGCGTTGATGATAACAGCTACTATTCTAAACCATTTGATTAAATTTAGCCATCGGAACATTTCCAAGTTCTAATAAAGCAGCAATTACATCTGAAAAGGGAACTCAGCCAAAAACCTTACTATTCCAATCTCTGTCTTTCAAGCAACCTGCTACAATATAAGCTGCTTAGTTTTGGTCCAGGTTGTTGGACATGAATTGCAGGTGATTTTATAGCAATATAAACTGATCTCAGATCTAAGCTTATTTCTCAAACATTAAGAGTTTATGTTTAACCAAAAGACTTAGGTCTCAAAAATGATACTATTTAAAAAAATTATTTGAATGTTGTCATGATTGATGGTAAAGAAAAACAAGAAGAATGAACATATAAAATATGTAATGTATTTGTTATTGTGCTTGTCTTTTTTTTTTTACTAAAACTTGTACTATGATGAAGTTTGGATGGGACCGCTGGTTCCGGCATGAAGCTACTAAAATGTAACATTTTTTCCTATACCCTTTTCCCAATATTATTTTGTAAAAACCAATAAATTCTTTAAAACAAAAAAAAAAGTTTATGTTTAACTTGAAATGATTATTTTTGCTTAGACTTTTTCAAAATGTAAATGTTTCTTTTCTTTTGCTCATCTCCTCCCCCCCCCCCAATTAAAACTCTATATTTCATAATGGAATAAATAATATATAAAGTGTGGTATGTTTTTATCATATTTTATTTATACAGAAAAAAATTATGTTGTTATATATGATATTGTAAAGTGTAAAACTAAGGATTATGAGATTTAACTGATATAGTTGCAATAAAAAGTCTTTTGCTGTATTACTTCATATTCATAAAAATGTAAAGCTTTGCATTTTATACAAAGTAGTTAAACATATAGGATAGTATCAATGAATGTTTTTGAAATGGGAAAAATAATAATAATAATATAGTATTTGGGTTCTGATTTTTTGAACATGTTTGGTAAAGACAATTTATTCATCACAATCATACATGTCTGTTCTTTCTCCTAACTAATCTTATCACAGTGTCAGATTTGTAAATTCTATAGAGCGGTGAACAATATTTCTTACATTTTTTAAATCTTCAGGCAAAGCTATTTTGCACATTACTTGCTACTGTGTTCTTTTACATTAGCAACACTGCAGATATTTTAATATACGATCGAAAAATACATTGGATATTTGAATTACACAATAGTATTGTAAAGAAATTTAGGGACAACTTAATGCATATATGAAGGAACTGTTAAAGAATAACTTGAAGAAAATGTCCAGTAGAGAAATTGGCGCAAACATAAGAAACTCAAAATAATTCAGTGTCAATATCTCCCTTTTTTTGTTCTGACCGACCTGAAAGGGTTGACAGTTATGAGTAGATGAAAATAAGTAATCCAGATATTGCTAAACCTCAGTTTCCAGCATTGCTCAACATTTCCTATAATGTCTTAAAATGCTGGGAGATGTACTACAGGGGCAAATAAATGTTCCCTATTCAAGACTAATTCAATGGTCCTCATAGCTTACAACGTGTAATAAAATTATTTGATTAATAATGCTGTTATTTGATTTCACTTTAATTTGATTCTGTGAAAGTACACATAGGATTGCTATTTTGATGGAAACATAACTATTTTTAACTTCTCTTTTGACTGATTTAGTTAGTCTGCTTATATGTTTTGGGCTTTTTGTCTTAAGGTTTAAAGAAGCAGATTTTTTTTTCTTCCTCCCAAGAAAAGGGATCAGATTCTCACTTAATGTTCTTAGAAAGAAATCTCCAACAATAAAAAACTTTAAAAAAATATCAGAGCACAAATGCCTCTTCTTAGCATAAAGCAAGCAACACATGACAAGTAGAACTATTATAATTTGGATTCAATGTATGAAGTGTGTGTGTGTGTGTGTTGGAAAAAGCAAAAGCAATGACAATTTGTTTATTTATTATTTTGACTATGTAAAGATCAGACATAAATTTGTTTATCTAAAGAAAAACACTTACAGGGACAGGGGGAACAAATTATCCCAGGAAATTAAGACAATTCGATCATGTAATGTTACAGCCTATACAACAGATTCATATTACTATAAAATTCCACTGGCCTTATTCTAAATTCAAACAAATAATAAGACAATATAAGTTTTCATGTTGGGACTATAGTTTAGATTTCCTTTTTTTTTTTTTTTTTTTTTTTTTTACAAAAACTTTGCAGGCAGGGACAAGAATAGAAGATGTTTCAATAGCTGGAACCTTGTATGTGAACTGTATATTATCTGGCCAAGTCAGTAAGATAGTAATGTACCCGTACTCAGATGCTGTATCAGTCATTCCAGGCACACTGATACACTAAGTCCCCATGACCTTGAAGTGCAACCCTGATATCAATATTTTAACATTTTGTACATTACTGTATATGCACATTTTACCAGACTTTGAGATAGAAGCAGCAAATTCATAGTAAGAATGCTAAGCTATTTGGACAGAAGGTAGTGAATCAAAATTTGCAAAACTTCTGCTTTCAAAAATAGCCTAAGTGACCTCTTACAATACTCTGACCACTCCATTGCAAGCAGGAGGCAACCCCTGTGAAGAGTGAATTCTGGCAAAGTTCTCTCTTCACAGATGATGCACAGCTTAAGCTATAATGAGTTTTTGGGTTACAAATGCTGAACGCATTAATATTCCTTGATGATAATTATCACAGTATAAGCACCTTTCCCAATGTGAGTAGCGTAAAGCAACTGAAGCAGCATTTTTACTATTTTTTAAACAAGCTGGAAAATGGGATTTTGTACTTCTCTAACCTGGGATCAACATATAATTATAAATATCTCTTCACCTAGGAATCTATAGGTGTATTGATGCACCTTTCTCCATTTCATCAATTTTCCACTTTTTTGAGATATATTTTCTTATTCTCTTTTGCTGTGCTATGTAAAGCTGTAATGTATTTTTAAAATATATACAAATTCTGAAGAGCATTTGGCCCACATTTTATATTTAATATTTAAAGTATTCCTCTTTTCTTGGCCCCTGAACAACTCATAGATATTTTACCGATTTATCACCAAACATTCAGAACATCAAATCTATTTCCTAGTGCATTATATGGGAAACAGTGGCTTGGATTCAGGGATGCTTTTCAGGCTAATGCTATGTTTCCACTGCATATGTAAACCTATTTTCATCTTCAATGATCTAAGATTTCTACTTCACTTGTGCAAACCACTACACCATGCAATCGCTTCATTAGGCCATGCACCAATTCTAATTTTGCTAGTTGTTTCATTAGTTCAAGGGACAAATTACATGTGATTTCCCAGATTTGGACAATCTGGACTACTGCAATGCTCTCTACATGGGGCTCCCCTTGAGGTGCACCCGAAGACTTCAGCTTGTCCAGAATGCAGCCGCGCGGGCAATTATGGGAACCTTGAGGTTTTCCCATGTAACACCGCTCCTGTGTGAGCTGCATTGGCTGCCTGTCGTCTTTCGGGTGCGCTTCAAGGTGTTGGTTATCATCTTTAAAGCGCTCCATGGCATGGGACCTAGCTATCTGCAGGATCGGATTCTGCCCCATACGTCCCTGCGGCCGATTCACTCCCACAGAGAGGGACTTCTCCGGGTGCTGTCCACTAGGCTATGCCAGCGGGCGACGCCCAGGGGAAGGGCCTTCTCTGTGGCGGGCCCGGCCCTCTGGAACGACTTGCCCCCCGACATTAGAACAACTACGGACCTCCGCTCCTTCCGTCAAAAATTAAAAATGCACTTTTTCTGCTTGGCCGGCCTGGGTTAGTCATCTGTTTCATTGTTTAATTGGGTTTTTAAGGGGTCTGTTTTTAGTATTTTGGGTTTTAGTGCAGGGATAAATTGTTTAATTTTTTGATTTTATTTATATTTATGTATATTTATGTCTGTATATTTTAATTCCCCTGTGCACCACCCCGACTCCCTTCGGGGAGAGGGAGCGGTCTATAAATTAAATTAAATTAAATTAAATTATTATTATTATTATTATTATTATTATTATTATTATTATTATTAGTAGTAGTAGTAGTAGTAGTAGTTGAGTTATAAATCCCATCACCCATCACCAATAAGACCAGTGATTGGAAGTTGTAATTCAGCAACGTCTTGATGATAAAAATTATTCTCTCATTCCCTTAGCTTTTGTAGAGATATCTAAAGATACACTAATATTTCTACTTCTGCTAGCAAAATGTCTGATACAGTCCTTGATGATCTTCCATGCTCATGATGTGTATGCACATACTAATTAAACTGCCATATTGAGACTACATATTGTATTTTTAAAGGGAAATTTCTTCTATGATGGCTTGTGCTATTCCTTTACATGTACAGGGCCAGAGATGGGGGTTGCTCCTCCATTCTGGTCCTATTAGACCTCTCGGCGGCTTTCGATACCATCGACCATGGTATCCTATTGCATCGGCTGGGGGGGTTGGGGGTGGGAGGCACCATTTTACGGTGGTTCTCCTCCTACCTCTCTGGCCGATCGCAATTTGTGTTGGCAGGAGAGCAGAGGTCGACCTCGAGACCCCTCACTTGTGGGGTGCCTCAGGGGTCGGTCCTCTCGCCTCTCCTGTTCAACACATATATGAAGCCGCTGGGTGAGATCATCCGTGGTTTTGGGGTAGAGTACCATCTTTACGCTGATGACACTCAGCTGTATATATCTACCCCAAACCACCCCAACGATGCCGTAGTGGTGATGTGCCAGTGCCTGGAAGCCGTGCGGATCTGGATTGGAAGTAACGGACTCAGACTCAACCCGACCAAGACCGAGTGGCTGTGGTTTCCGGCTGCCCGATTCAACCAGCTAACTCCATCGCTGGCCATAGGGGGCGAACATCTTGCCCCTGTGGATGGGGTGCGCAATTTGGGTGTCCTCCTGGATGCCCGGCTGTCCATGGAAGATCAAGTGACAGCCGTGGCCAGGAGGGCGTTTTACCAGGTTCGCCTGGTTCGCCAATTGCGCCCCCTATTGGATCGGGACGCCCTTCGCACAGTCACTCATGCTCTCGTGACATCCCGACTGGACTATTGTAACTCTCTCTACATGGGGCTCCCCTTGAGGTGCACCCGGAGACTTCAGTTAGTCCAGAATGCAGCCGCGCGGGCAATTATGGGTGCTTCTAGATTCACCCACGTAA
Organism: Rhabdophis nuchalis; assembly: GCA_039707465.1. Classification (NCBI taxonomy): domain Eukaryota; kingdom Metazoa; phylum Chordata; class Lepidosauria; order Squamata; family Natricidae; genus Rhabdophis; species Rhabdophis nuchalis. The sequence goes on from CM077645.1 coordinate 173,194,588, forward strand.
CACCGCTCTTGCGCGAGCTGCACTGGCTGCCTGTCGTCTTCCGGGTGCGCTTCAAGGTGTTAGTTGTCATCTTCAAAGCGCTCCATGGCTCGGGACCTAGCTACCTGCGGGATCGGATCCTGCCCCATACATCCTCACGGCCGATTCGCTCCCACAGAGAGGGACTTCTCCGGGTGCCGTCCACTAGACTTTGTCAGCGGGCGACGCCCAGGGGAAGGGCCTTCTCTGTGGCGGGCCCAGCCCTCTGGAACGACCTTCCCCCCGATATTAGAACTACCACGGACCTCCGCTCCTTCCGTCTGAAATTAAAAACACATCTTTTTCGCTTGGCCGGCCTAGGATAGTCTCCTCTGATTGTTTAGGGATTTTTAGTAAATATTTGGGAATTTTAGCGCAGGGTTTTCTGTTTAATATGCCTTTTAGTTAGTATTTATGTACGTTTATTGTTTTAAATTTTGTATTCTTTTTAATTGTTTTTAATTCCCTGTGCCCCGCCTCGAGTCCCTTCGGGGAGAGAGAGCGGGTTATAAATAAAATTCGATTCGATTCGATTCGATATAGCTCCATCTATACAAATATCTATACAAATCATCTATACAAACATCAAAACACTATTCACCATTCAGGTGTGTATGTGTGCACATGCACACACGCACACACACACGGTAATAATACTTAGAATGGATTTTTAAAATGAAAATAGCTTTAAAAAGCCAAAATAACAACAGGTTATTGTGAGACCGATAGGTAACAATAAGTAAAAATCAGCAAACTTTCCAATCATTTGTTTTTATTTCTCTATCTCTTTGAACATGTGTTCTTTTCATTTTAGACATTTTAAACTAAAATTAGTCTCAATTACTTATTTATATTATCATGCATAAAATTAATGTCATTTTTCCTGAAGGGGGAAAAGGAGGATCCTACTCACTGCTAATTTATGGTTTATTCCCCATAGTCACTGTTATATTAGGAACAAACTATATAACCATTACCTTCTAATTTGGTTTATAAAGGCCCAACAAAAAATTCTAAACAAGTACCAATTATTATAAAAAATGACATTAAAAAGTTTGAAACAATAATAATTATGCATTTCAAAATCATCTCACTAGTGTTCTAATAAATTGAATTTTTAAGTGATAAGAATACATGTTAGATCTATAGTTTTCATATCCATTCTTGATAAAATTATCAACTGCACATTGTCATTTGCAATTGACTCAAATTCTTTTACTTTTCAACTGCCTAACAACATTCATATCATGTTAGAAAACACCTAGCCAAGTTCTAATCAGCCAACTCCAAAAACTGGACTATACTTATTGTTTACTTCTGCACTTGCAAAGTATCTTAACATCTTTATTTGTCTGCATGGTTCTTAATATTTAATACTGTTGACCTATTGAAAACCACGAACGGATAATAATACATAAGGCTGACGATTCTTTTTCTGTTCAAACTCATACTTGCCCTGAATACTGCAGAAGGGCATTCATCACTGAAATTGATACATTCTGAAAAGTACTCCTTGCTAGCAAGATAAATGCGCTTAAACACCTTCTCTTTATTATAAACATGACTATACATTTATTTTGTTAATTGAACAAAGTCTGTATTAATGTGCTTATGGAAGCCTCACATTGATAAAATGAACTCCCAGCACAGCACAAAATATGCTAGAGACGTAATAAAAGGTAAATTGAGTGGGAGAAGAGAAAAGGGAACTTAGTACAGGCCAATTCGTCTTGGTTATTAATGCATGGAAACTGTGTGGTTGACCCTTTTACAGGAGGGAAATTCTATGCCCACATAAACGCATTTCATAATTAGACAGAGCCATGAAAAGTATGATAAAAATACATAGATTAGATCAAATAATTTTTTAGTAAAGTAATGCTATTAAAAAGGTTCTAATAATACAGTTTATCGTGATATGGTGTAGAATGGAAAGAAAATTAGCAACTCCATTCACAAAGTTTCCATTTAAAAAAAAATCTCTTTCTCCTGAATAGACTGCAGAGTTTGCATTTATTCTGTAAACAATATAACAATGATTATGTGTCCTTCCAGTCTTCAGAAGAAACGGTTGATTTTGAAAATGTCTTGTGATGTGTCACTAAATTCAGGCTGTTTCAATTACTATTACTACACATTAAAAATTAATTGCTTTAAAAGAGTGGATTAAGGTTTAAATTTCAATTCTACAGTGGGTGTGCTAAAAATCAATGTTCTCTGGCCCATGATCGGAAGTGTATATGACAAAACACCATGGAACTGGCGTCACTCTGAAGCAGTTTTAGACATGATAGCTTATTTCAGGAACAATATCAGCTTTTATGCGATAGCTTTTATTTAAATTCTACACATTTTCACTGGGAGTAAAAGGAAAATGAATTAAACAGCTGAATTGCAATGGTAAAATCTGGAATGGTTCATACGAACAGAATAAAGTTCAGATTACTGTTTATGTAGAAATTTGTTTGTGTCATATTAATACATAATATCAGACCAGATGACGGCTTATGAATTCACCAAGGAAAAAACACTTAAGGATACTATTTGTTAAACACATGATGCCGCCTGTATTACATCAGCTTGAACAGTATTAACATTGAAGCATGTATGCTGATTAAACTTTGATTTCATTGGTATTCATACTAGGTAAAGATAGATGTTTGTTGCATCTGGACAGAATGATAACTCAGGATTCTGAAGAATTCTGTCTTATTGTAAAATAATTACCACACATATTTTCTTGTGCATTTGTTTTATCTGCTAGCATACTTGGTATAAATATTATAAATGCTGGGTGGAAATATTTAAGTTGAAGATCTGTGATGTAATATCATTAGACTTTTTTTTTTCATTTGCTCCTCCTGTGGATGCCTATGTTGAGCACATTCAAACCAAGAGTCTTATTGCTATTGCTAGCACTCCAATGCTATACACAAAATTTTGTTCTTGGTTGATAAATCCTGCCCTGCTAGACTTGCATATTTAGTGGTCATGTTATTGAAAGGAGCACATTGGGAATGGAAATTTACATCCTTCACCATTTGGTTCCTTTGCAATTAGAAAGATTCTCTAGAATCACGGCTTATCATTCAAATACAGGCAAGCTTTACAGCTATAGAATCTGAAATAAATGGCATCCATGCTATTCCATGAAAGTGTGAAATATGAAGAAAAAGGCAAGTTAGGAATTGTTTCTCTTGGTTGGTATCTGCCAGTAGACAGTCAGAAAGATGACTTCGACAGAGATAGGTCAGATCCATTACCAAAGTGATGAGGGGGAAAACATGGCTGGAGTCCAGAACAACAGAAGGAATGCAAAAGTGGCTGAAGAAGGCACCTCCCTGAATAGCATGAATATAAAGGGAGTGGGTGAGGATAAAACATAGTCAGACTCATGAGATCCTGCTCCTGCAGCCAATCTTAATAAAAATAGTTTTAGCCTCCCTGTGGAGTTGGCTTGTTGGTCTGGTCTATGTAGTAAATGTAATGGTATGTAGGAATGACCTTGGAAGACAAATGGAAGAGCTACAGATTAGACAACAAACAGACAAGCAGCAGATAAGTCCACAGAAGAATGGGGCCATGACAAACTGTCTTAGAAGAGACCCTTTCTAGTTCTTGGACTGTAAAGGGAAAGGGGGAGAGATGTACTTGCAAGAATCTATTAGAACCTAGTTCTTCTGGGTGTACTTTTTGTCAAGACACTCTTGCAAAGATAATAGTCATGTGGTCAGCAATTAGCCTGACACTGCTCATTCTATCAGGTCTGACAAGATTATTGTGTTCCAGAATGCTTTGCTCAAGTGATATCATCTCATAGAAACTAGGAAGCATCCATTATTCCCCATGGCAGTCCCTGCCTACTCCTTGAGTTCTGGCAGCGCCTCTCCCAGTCTCCCAGAAGGTCTTGAAAGGCTAGCTCTTCCTCCAAATATTGGGGTACAATAAGATGGAGCCCAGTACATGTGAATGTGGACCCACCTGGGGAGGTTTCGCGATTTGTGCTTTTATAGTTTGAATGTTTTTATTGTTGTTCTGTGCCATAGCACAAGGCTGGCCTGGGTCTGCCCTGGGTCCGTTTGGAGAAGGGCGGGATATAAATCGAATAAAATAAATAAAATAAAAATAAATAAATAGATGTGTGGTTATATAAGACTTTTAAATGTAATTGAATCAATGTTTATATATATAGATAGAAATATCTAGTAAAATATACCAACTTTAAGAGTCAACATTTATAAAGGACAAACTTTACCATAATGCTCTTAGAATTAAATATTGGATTATTATATGCTGCCCAGGACTGTCTTTGGTGAGATGGGTGGTGTGATGGAATGTGCAACTGAACAAAGTGTGTGCAGAAGGTATACAATAGTACCACTGCCACTTCCCAGGGAGGAGGCTGCACATTCTAGAAAGGGGCCACAAGACAAGAGACTATGCAGTCTTGAACTGTATGGAGGAGGGAAGAAAATGTTTAGGTAGCCATACCTTACAAACTTCCATGTTAGAAGATTATAACAGACTGGGAAAATTCTGCCTTACTAGATGTACGTTTGATTGGATCTTACTATGCCATCTTTGGCCTTAGTTAGACCTGACAGATGGCCATATCAATTAAGTATGTACGTAGGTAGATGATAGATTAGGTAGGTAGGTAGGTAGGTAGGTAGGTAGGTAGGTAGGTAGGTAGGTAGGTAGGTAGGTAGATAGATAGATAGATAGATAGATAGATAGATAGATAGATAGATAGATAGATAGATAGATAGATAGATAGATAGATAGATAGATAGATAGATGATAGATAGATAATCATTTAGGGAATAGCACACTAATTTTCTAGCATCTCCAGCCTTCAAAGCCCTCTGTAAATAGGCTGAGCACCATTTCAAAATGTACTTGCAAATTATATTTGCTATGGCTGAAAAAATGTATCGTTATAACTCTAGTGTTTATTTGTTTATATGCATTTGTAGGCTACTTGCTTTAAGTAGCTTAGAATGCACTAAAAGCATCCCTAAATCATGATTAAAAACATTCAGAATGAAAACCACTACAAAAATTGCCATATGTAAGATCTTCCTGTCTGAATACTTTCTTAAAGTGGATCATTTCCCCCCTTTTTCTAAAGAACAAAAGTATCTGGGCACATTTAGATAGGGAGCTGCCACTGGGCATGTAATCCTCGGGATCCTTAGTCTTTTAATTACTTCAATGCACTTTACATGACGCTTGAAGTCCACTTGACAGCTACCACTGGGCCAGATTGCAGCAGGTGAGCGGTATTGGGTGCTTCTAGGTTTGTCTACTTTACACTTCTATTGCAAAAGCTGCACTGCCTCCCAGTTTCCTGCTGGGTGCAATTCAAGCTTATGACCTTTAAGCTTGGCATGGGACCAGGTTATTTGTGAGATCACTTCTTACTGAGAGTATGTATCCATCCTATCAGAGACAATAGGCATATCCTGAGTCTCTTCCTTGAAATCTTGCCATCTAGTAGCACCTTGGAAGTGTGCCTTTTCCACGGCTGGAATATCCTCATTCTCAGTGAGGATATTTAGTTGACCGGCCATCAAGACTTGTCTTTTTATCCTGGGATGGAGTGAGGATGTCTGGAGATGGCTGTGGGTCATTCCAAGATGTTTTACAATTTATGTTTTCTATAGTTCCGGCTTTCATTGTGATTATGAGCTGCCCTGAGCAGTGTTTTTAGATGCTCAGCCATACAAATCTTTTAAATAAAGAAATAAATGCATCATTGATCTTTTTGGTAGTTTAAATCCAAAGCATTAGTTCTCTGCTGGGCCATGTGGTACAGAACCACCATCTAGAGAATATGGTTCTGAAATTAACAAGGGTCTTTGTTATCAGTGGGCTGCTTAATTTAGACCATGTCTTCTAAAGGTCCAAGTGTTAATGGCATAATTGTCTTTAAAATTACATCAAGACTTTATATATCTGTTCTTATGACTCAGTTTGTTTAAATCTGGTTAATTGAGTATATCACAATTGGCTGCAATCAACTTTCTAATATGCAAATTGGATGGAATAAATTTATAAATATAAATTACCTTATGACAAACACTAATAAAAATACCCCAAATGAGAGTAATTGAGACCCTCAAGGCAATCTTTAAGCTCAGGGTCCTTTATATTCTGCAACTATAATACTATTTTTTAAAAATCAAATAATATAGAATACATACAACTATTTTTAAATCTTACCCATATATTTATAAACTAATATTTTCTTAAGATCAGTTTAATAGCATATGCCTTTTAATGCCGAAATACTGCATTCAGAGTATTGGCATATAGATGCAAAGATGGGTAGAATACAGAAACAAGGGCTCAAATTCCCCATGAAGCATTATTTAGAAAATATACTTTCCTTGCATTAATTAGGGAATATTCCTGAATCAATAATTTTGTTCAGAAGATATATTTCAGAAAGAAGTTTATTAAAAAAGACTAAAGTGTATTGTACATATTATATTTTATATGTTATTTTAACATAAATTCACTACTTGTAATCAAGAAATAATAAACAATATTCTGAGTGTAGTCAACAAAACTAAAGTGCCATCAATGAAGTATCTCCAAAACCACTGAGAATATCAAGTGTTTAGAGATAAACTGTAATTCGAGTGCAGACAAGAGACCAAAACAAACAAAAGAAAAGAAAAATAATAGAACAAAACCCAGTCCACAACATTTTTAAAGATCCCTTGTGCTGAACTGATGTTCAACTGCAAGTTTGGTAGCAAGAGAATAAAGAAGATGGGAAGTAATAACAACAATAAAAAAATAATCTGGTACAAAGGGACCCCAAGGTGTAGTAGTCATCCCTATGCAACCATCACCCTTCACTGCAATTTACTGATGTTGCTTCATTATAACAAAGCATATAAAGGGGGTGGGGGTGGGGGAATATTCAGGTTTGCTATTTAAAGCTACATGATTTGCAGCATTAGCCATTGTAAATACTGACCCAAGACAACAGTTTAACAGGACTTTTCTAAGCAAGGAATAACATCAGAAAAAAATCCAATTAAGTGCAAACCTTAGGAGCCGGAGAAGCTTTACTGGAGTGGGAAATTGATAACATTTTGAAAAGCTTCCCATTAAATAATATAACAGTAATAGTGTTTTGATACATTATGCTACCCCAAATTGTGCCAATAAATTGAGATACATTTCTATTCTTATCAGTAATTAATATAGGAAAACTAAAATGATATGTTTGGATAGGGCATAAACTAACACACGTCTAAAAAAATTACACAACGTAATTCTTGGCTTGCTGTCTAGATGGTCTCTGGTGATGAGCCGAAAGGCAGGAAAGGAAACAGTATGTCTCCTCCCTTAACTGGGGCCTAATAACAGGTTGTTGTGAAACAATTGCATATATATGTATATGTATATGTATATGTATATGTATATAATTGCACACAAACACTATATACTATACATTGGTATGTATAGGTATGCAGCAGTGGTGGGTTTCAAATTTTTTTAGAACCTCTTCTGTAGATGTGACCTGCTTTGTGGGAGTGGCTTGCCGGCATGTGACTGGGTAGGAGTGGCTTGCTAGCCATATGACTGAGTGGGAGTGGCTTGGCAGTCATGTGACTGGGTGAGCGTGACAAACTTGTAAAATGTGGTGAAACTCACTTAACAATGCTCTTGCTTAGCAACCAAAATGTTGGCTCAGAAACTCTGGCATTTGAAGCACACAAGTCTTAAAGCTGTCAAATTACAAGACACTTACACCCCTAACCCTTTTGGGGGAAAAACTCAGGGGTGTTCAAATTTGACAGCTTTAAGACTTGTGGACTTCAACTCCCAGAATTCCTCCTCTCGCTCTTCATCTTGATGATGTGTGGATGGGCGGGGGGAGGGAGCTGGAACTGGTTCTAAATGGCACTGTAGATTTGTGGAACATCTTCTATAGAAGAGGTTAGAACTGGCAGGAACCCACCCCTGGTATGCAGCCTCACTATTTCTACTATTTTAAAAGCAACCTGTTTTATATTATTTGCAGTTGTACTTAAATTTCTTTGCACTGAATCAAAAAAGATAGGCTGATAAGTTGTAATCTTCCTGAAACAGTGAAGAAACTGCTATAAATTTTGGATAAGTAACAAACTCCTATTCATCCATACTTTTCCTACCAATAGTTAGCATTTATTTCATTATTACAGTGATCTAAATTCATAATAATTTTCTAGCTTTAAATTATTGCTTCCTGAGGGGGGGGGATATGTGGTTAACCTTGCAAAATCAAGAATTAAGTGACTTGTTCAAGGCTACAGAATACATCAGTATAAAACCCGGTAAGTGCAACTAAGATTTGCTCATCTCCTTCATACTGGTTCTTCTATACTGTTTGAAATGAAGGAAAACAATGGAAGAACATTTCAGCAAAGAATGCCTAATGTTCATGCAATGCTCTAGAAAAGATATGTGCATTATGCAAAAGTATTTTTTTTTAAATCCAAAAACGTACAAAGGTTCAAATTATATTGATTTAAAATAACAATTTTAAATAAGTCATTAGTAATTTCTTCTGAACATTTAACTTAAAGAATTTCCAAATTGATGTAATTTGGAGGAACTATCTGTAGGACATTCATCAACATATTAATAGTATCAGGGTTTTATCAGTTGCAGTTTATCTAGAAATAAAGACACTATATCTGTCTCCTATCTAAATGCAGGATAGGCTCCTAGAGCTCAGACTGTGTTCCTATTCTAAATGTAGTAAACTCCGATATCATGAAAGTTCGGGGGGAAATTAGCTATTTAACAAATGTATCTTTATCCGAAAAAGTTGGGAAAAGTATTTATGGAATTTTCAACTTCATATACAAAATAATTGGGGGTGGTATCAAACATCTAAAATCTGACATCTGTCTACCCGTACAGAAAAATGAATAGATCTGTCTTGCACAGATCACCTCTATGATAGTAAGTACTTATTGCAAGCAATGACCTACGACCTTAGTGGCAAATAAATAAGTACTTACTATAATAGGTGCTGATTTGCAAATAAGATCACAGGACCTGGCTAGTAACCTACAGCTGTAAAGTTGAAACAGAGATTCTTGATGAGCAGAAAACACGTAGTTGGATTCCTGACATAAAAAAACACTTGGAATCTATTTATTTGACAGAACAAGCATATGAAATATTGTGGTTCATCTTTTCTTTCAATCCATATCTTAAGCAAGCTAATTGGAAGAACTGAAAATCACGTGACAACCAATTTTAGCCCATGCACCCTATTCAAAATGGTTGTTTCTCTGTTAAATAATTTCCTTTTCTGGACAGAAGGCACACTAATCTGGATTGATGGGGGAATAGTTTAGGGTGTGTGCACATCTGCAAACCCTGAACTTCCAACATTATGCAATGTGTGATACTATAAAGGTAAGCATAGTTCTTCGTCCGTGAGAAGCTACATGTCAAGACTGTGTAGGTGTCAAACTTGATCACGTCATGTGAAGTATTGTGACATTTTTTGCCTTTGTGGAGCTGGGATGGGTGTGGCCTGTACATGACACATCCGGTCCACAGGCTGGCATACAATGTGTGTGTGTGTGTGTGTGTGTGTGTGTGTGTGACTAACAAAAGCAGAACTTCAGTGTTATGATACTATTTTGTGACAATGTTTTGTGACATTGCCCCATCTCCTGCAAAGATGAAACTTATGGCACAATGTTTAACTCTGCTGACATCATTCTAATGAAACCAGCAAGGCCACTGCTTAGCACTTTATGGCTGAGGAAGGTCAATGTTGGAGAAACGTAAGATACAATTATCTCACATAGCAGAACATTTTATTATTTATAGTTAAATACTATCAGACACAAAGAAACATTCTTTGCCTGCATAGAACTATCCGTTTTTGAACTCTTGCTTTAATGTTATCCAAAGCCTTCTTTGCATTCTACTTTTGTCCTACGTTAATGAGTATGCTTTCCATCAGGTATTAAGCTTAATGCTTTTATTGCTGCATCACAGATAACACTGCCTGTTTTACACGATGATGTAAATACTACAAATTAGGTGAAGCACATTTCTTTTCATAAATAAAAAAAGGAAACAGCAATTCTCAAAGAATAATATCATCTTACTATTATGTGGAACAGAGTTTAAAAAAATCTAAGCAAGGACCATTGAATATGTCACTGGTTAATTTGTGCTCCACGATCCTCATTAACATTGCTCAAGTTTCTGATTATCATATCCAAAATATTAAGACGTAAGTATGAAGGTGCGTATAATTGGATATTAACCAGGACATACATGTCTTGATAGAAGGTAGGGCCTTCCTTAAATTAACCCTGATACATATTAATTGCCAATTACTGAAAGAATCCCTCCCCAAAAAACCCTCTGTAGAATGTTAAGAGTGTCTAAGCCTCTTTAAATAAACAAAATAAATTGAAATAACTGGATTATTATGAAGTTGGCTTAATTTATAGGGGTTACAGAATGATTTTTTTTTAAATGATTGAAATAAAAATCTAATGTTTCTCCCAGAAATAAATCGGGAGTTTACAAAATGACTTAAAAAGAATATGGCTATTGGAAGAAGAGCGAAATGGATGAAGAAAATGAACAAAATCTGTGTTCTCCTTTCCTCTGTATTGTTTTCAACCCCTACTGCAGAACTATCATACAGCTCTTTGGGGGATCTCCACAGGATGTTCATTTTAAGAAATTAGAGGTACTGCTTCAATGCACCTGATCCTCCCAGTATAGAAGCATAGTTTTTTTTTCTTAATTCCAAACTGGTTGTCTGCCCACCTACACAAATTATAAATCCCACCATGGATCCAGTGCAGCCAAGCAATCTGTAGCTTTGGCTTGTTTTTTCTTGCTACAAACGATGCCTAACAGAAACAATACCTGAGCTATCGGTTGTGTACTACAACATCTAATAGAACACGAGAAAATGTTAGGAGGGACACATTTGTTTTTCTTCCAGATATGAATGTTCCAATTGCACCCTATGTGGATATTTAAATAGATGATCTGTGCGAGTGAAATAATGCTAGAATCCATTTGTTCGGTTTTTCTTCGAACCAAGTTAATCTGGCAGACTTAAGGGAAACTATATGTCTGTTTGTACATGAATAAATAGAAGTATATTCATATTGAAACAAACATGTAGACAACAGTATTCCCAACATTTTCATGCAATGTGAAGAAGTCAGTGTGTGTTGGATATGTGATGCAAAAGAAGGTTGGTATGGTTGATTCCAATGTATAGAGAATATAGATATGGACAATTTACTTCTAGATAATTTGATGATGTTACCTGAGGCTGATAGGTCCTTGTCCAAAATATCTGAAGGCCACATAAATGCCTACCTCATTGTAGAAAATTACATATAGGAAGAAAAATGAATTCCACAGTAATTTTGTTGTTAGAAGTGGGGACTATAAAAAGAATAGAATAGAAAGCATAATAAACAATTCAGTGAGTTCATTTAAAAAATAAAATAATGCATATTAATTATTGTAGCTATACATGGTTATTTGATTGTTAAGCCATTAGTTCTTTCCATATATTTTACAGGCATGAGGTGGGAAATCTCTGCTTCGTATTTGAACATTTGTTTGCTTTAAATATAAGGTTTAATTTTAATCATGGAAATGATCTAGCTGAAGGAGTTTGTAGCCTTTTCTGTGTTTACTCAAAGATATACAGAACAATAGAAGAGGTCTGTAGGTTCTCCTCCCCCCCCCCATTGATGCGATCTTGGAAGCTTTGGAGAGAATTTAGAAGCAGAAAATAGCATAAGAGAAGATTATTCCTCAAATAATTCTGACCATAATCATGGTTTAAAATAAATTCAAAAGTAAAATGAGATATGAACATGATCATTATACCTGTTTCAAGCTGAACTGTAACAGTGTATTTACCGTATCAAGTAAAGGCCTGGCATAATTATACAGAGATTATCTTTAATGCATATTCTTTCACGTGACTAACCAGTATATCCACATTATCTCTATATTTTTTCTCCTCTTGATTTACTGATCTTAACTTATTAAACCTTAAATAATGGTTACCTAAATACATAACTACATATGTGAGCAAGAATTCTTTTTATCAACAATTAAGCTAGAGAAATACACAACATTTCAATGGCTCTTCATTAGCAAACAAATCAACAAGTGATATTTTAATGCATGACTTTATTCTATCTCTGCAGGGACCATAGTTGAGAGTGTGATGTACAGTACAGAGAAAGGAATCATCAGCCACAATGTCCCAGGGCTCTTTCCATTGAGGACTTCTCAGCCTTTGCTTAAAGAGTGCATTTAATTGACTGATAGACAGTAGCTTCTTTGTTCACAGAAGACAGCGAAGTAATGGCAGCTTGAAAATCGTACCATCTACAGGGTCTCCTGAGACTAGTAACAGGGGGATATGTGTCAGGAATAAATAAATAATCTAATTATTAAGCCACTTCCTGTCAAGTTAACTCCAATTTGTTGGCTTTTGAAGGCAACAAAATGAGGCATTTTTCCTCATTATGCTTCTCTTTTTATACTACTGGTAATCACAGGCGGATTAAAGGGTGCCTGATTGGTTTTTTTGTCAAGGAACTGAGAAGCAGCCAACAGTATAGAAAAACAGAGTTGGGGTTAGAAGAAATTTCATGCTTGTCTCCTTTCCAGCTCCCTAACAGCCCATACTGCTGCCCCATACAGTGCCGCCAGCTGTACAGCAAATATGTACCCCTCCAACTGCGGCCTACCAGGCCACGAGTTCCATCCTGAGAGCTGCGAGATGCCTCACAATCTTGGCAGGTAGCTACTGCTGTCATAGGCAGAAAATTCTAAAGGTGACCTACGAAACCCCCTTAGCTCACAAAGGCAGCAATAGCCATAGCTCAAGTTTAACACAGATATACAGACACACACACACACTATCTCTTGCCTGCTTTTCTTCAGAAGAAAACAACTATAGCAACAGGAAGAGACTTAAAGCAACGCAGCCAGGGGATGAGAACATTTTTGCCATGACAATTCAGCCTCTTTCATTTTTAAAAATAAATGCACTCTACACATTTCATTTTCAGCCAAGAGAGAACTGCCTTGTCCTGAAATGTACTTTTGCACCATGGTGCTATTTCAATACGTAAAAATGTGAAAATTGTGCCATAAGAAATCCATCTAATTAGATTTCTCCATTAGGGAAGCTCCCAGGCACAGTTTGGTGTTTGTTTAAAGAGAACCTGCCATTCCAGTCTGACCAAGGGAAAGAGAAGCCACTCCAATATCAAAACTCAGGGAAGCCAGTCCGTAAGGGCTCTAAAAGCACCGACCATCGGCAAGGACCTTTGTTGTAGTCTTTTCCCCCCTTAAGTGCTTTCACCCTGCCTGTAACATTTGGAAATTGTAGATGTTACCTGAGGGCAAGAGCCACAGAAGCAGTCACCTAGTAATAACTAATGCTGTTTTTATCTTCCTGTTTAAGCCAAAGGAAAGAACACATTATAAATCAGGTTTACTGTGTGTGTGTTTCTGGGCAGAACAATTTTTATACTTTCTATACCTAATTCTGTATTATTATATTTTCATTACTGGAAAGAAAACCCCCCAAAAACCTTGACCTGTCAGAAAGGTTTGTTATTTCAAAGCCCAGCTCACTGCATCCTGCTGCTGTTATCAAACCCAGTCAACCTGGTAAAGCTTTATGTTTAAATGGATCTGAAGCCATGGTGGAAACATTTGTTGGGGGATGGTGGTTATGTGGGAAGCAAGAACTGAAAAATAGCAATATTAGTTTGGGTTATATATACTTAGGTACAACTTGATTTTCCCAAACATATTTAATTTGTATGTCACTTTACTAGGAAATTATTTTCCTGGTAACAATGTTAATGGTAGTAACACATGAGCTGAGTGTGTGTGCTTGTGTGTCCCACTTATTTTTGTAGATAACTCAAGGTAATGAACATACCGTATTGCTTCAAAAATAAGACCTGCTCTGATAAGCTAGGGTTTATTTTCAGGGGATGTCTTAATTTTGTCTATGTACTTTGAGAGTACATGGAAGGCCCACTTCTGCTTGCTCGCGGTAGGGCAGGAGGCTGCATGATGTACCAGTGCCACTGTAGCAAGATATGGGGTGGAGCGCTCTGCACTGGCTTACTTCAGGGCTCCCGCAGTCAAGCGATCCACATCCTGACACTTGCCTTGCCTAGTGGCTGCATGTTGTGGACTGCCAGGGGCCAATGGAGTTGGAATCAGATTCGGAAATGAGGAGGTTGGGGAGGAACATGGGCCAGTCCTGGAGAAGGCTCTGACGACTGCTGTGCGTCACAGGCAGAGATGGGGCTAGGGCTGCCTGACAGTTATCAGTTGCCTTTGGACTCAGACATCAGTGAGGCAGACGAACAGCTGGAGCCTGTTCCCAGTGTGTGCATGCACAGAGTTGCCAGATGAAGGGAACAGCTAAGGAAGAATGATCAACTTGAGTGTAAGGCCACAGCTGGACTGTGAATGGCCCCTCCCATAAGGAATAAAAGAGGAGCGAAAGGGGGGGTGTTTGCAGGAGACAATTAGTTCATTCCTGCATTCTTACTATGTAAAGTGGCATCTGAAAGATATCGGACTGGCCACTCTCCAAGCCTAATAAAGGTCGGTAATTGTGAACTATCTTGAAAGACTGTAAGAGAGGAAAGACTTCGCTAGAGAGGAATTCATTGTAAATTAAATAAAAGGGGTTTATCGGGACGAGGACTTGGCGTTGTGCTGCTGGGGAAGCCTAGGTCAGAACACTGCAGCACCAGCACATTGCTTGGCCTTTGCTCTGTTGTGGTCATGCGAGCAAGCAGAAAAAGTAGGCCAGCAAGTCTGTCCTGCTGGATGGGGCTGGTGGAGCTGCCACCGTGAGGCAGGTGTCAGGCATGGATGGCCCGGCTGTGAGGGGCCTGAAGTAAGCTGGTGCAGGACACGTGGGGCAGCTCTATTCCCCCACCTTGCCTTGCAGCCGTCACCACAAGCAACCAGATGGAATGGGTGGCTGACCAGCTGCGTAGGTGCTTAAGTAGGACTTATTTGGGGTGGGTAGTGCTTATATTGGATGCATGTGCAAAAAAAAAAAAGACAGTAAGGCTTATTTTCAGGGAAACATGTTGCCTAATACTTCTTCATCCTCTTTTCCCCACAACAATCCTAGTAGGGAGGGTTGGGCTGAAAGATAGTGACTGGCCCCAAGTCACTTTTGCTTACATGAGTCTCATTGGACAAGTGCTGTCAAGACTTTTACTTCTGCAGAACTTTTTTCTGAAAAAGTCTGTGTAAACTGTGCTGGCATCTGCAGGATGGATGCAACAACAAAAGCTTTAGCCTAGTTTCCAGCAGAAGCAAATTCCAAAATTGGGGGTGCCCCAAGAAAAAGTTATCACAATACTTGCACCCCACCTTATAAATCTTTCTTTGTCAATTGTAGAAGTGCTACCCTAAATTCCTTCAAGGTTAGGTTTTTATGTGAAATCTAAGCTATCTATGATTAAGATACAGCAATAAAATAAAAGATGGAACAGGCATTTAAAAAATATGCATGGAGGTTTCTGACCATAGGGTACAAAATGTCAAATGATTTTAAATACAAAGAATGGCAATCTGTTTACACTTGTGTACGTCCTTTTTGAGTCTGTAATTATTTTTTGGTTAAATTGTGCAGATCCTTTAAACCTATACCTATTTACTATCTGCTTCACTGGCACTTTGAATCAGTTTTCAGTCATAGTCAGCAAATCCCCTCTTCGTACAAATTCATGCTAAGCAGTAACATTTCATTTTACATAAGTTTTATCTGATGTCCCCACACAGAGCTGCCAGCTGTACAGCAAATCTGCAGCTTGCAAACTGAGGCTGACTAGGCCACAGGCTCCATCGTGTGCTCTGTTAGACTCCTTGCTGGCCTGGCAATCATTTCTTGCTGTCACTGTTGTTGTCTCTGCACACTGCACAGAACTAAGAATCATCTGATTATTAGAATTTGTGGTCCACATTCCGTTTTATCCTTTATTTAATCTATCCCCAGATCACACATTTGTTTAAATGTTTTGGCTGGTTTACAAATCATGCAGCCATCTGCACAGTAGGTGTAACACTGTTTTTTAGACCAAAGTTATATTAGAAATCAACAGAGATAAAGTCATTCAAAATGTTTTGGTGCTTGTTATTCTCCAAGAACTCTAGCTCTATAACTCTACGAAAAAATAAAATTATCTGCAAATCGATGAACATCTATGAAAAACAACACCCAGCAGAACGCAGAGCTTGCTCCATTACCTACGTTAATACCATGACAGCTGAGAAGAGATGACCTGGCCCACTTCTCAACTCTCCTGTACAGATGGCTATTAAAGAGAGAAAGTATGCCTTTTGTATGGTCCAGGCAGAAACCCTTTATGAGCTTTTCAAATAAGCCAGCATTGCCCACACGAGGGTAACTTTCTGTAGTATTAAACAAAGCAGACTTCATTTTTTTTCTTCAGCATTTCATGAAGCAAATGACAAATAGATGAGATAAAAGATCATCCTGGAATTCTGTACTTATGGGCCAACATTATTAAGTAACTGAAAACATCACTAATAAAAAGTATGGTAGCCTTTTTAAAAAAAAACATTAAAATCAAAAGAGAATGTATTACTTTGGCTACTACTTCATCGGAAATTAAATTCCGACTTTATAAAATAAAGTATCTTTTTTTTTCTACATAAGCCAATTACCAGAAACTACAAGACTTATATGTGATACTGAATTATGACATCTACTAAATTATCTACATCCATCATTTGCATCGACTGGCTCCAGGTTGGCACAGGAGACAAGGCTGTATATTCTCCCATTATTTATTCAACATATATGTGGGATTTATATTAAGAGAAGCGGAATTTAAAGAAGATGATCATGGTTTTAAAACCGATATAAGAGAATCTATAATCTTCCCTAATGCTGATGACACTGCTTGGATAGCTAAAAATGCAAAGGATCTGCAAGTTCTAGTAGTAAAAGTGAAAGATTACAGTGAAAAAAATGGGCAAAGATTAAATACAAAGATGATGATGATGATCTTTTCTATTGGAGTTGGGTTTTTGCATAATGTATTTGAAGTAGGGTAATTTGAATCTGATTATTTGTGTCTTGAGTGAGATCCACCCCCAACCTTAGAAGTCACAAATATATAAGTGGTAGATGGTTTCTGCCTTTTAAGATTAACCATCAATAGTAAAGGGATCAGTAATCAAGAAATACCCAGATTAGAACTTGCTATAATAGTCATGAATACCTTGGAAAACATAACCAGATACAATGATGTCTATATATCTTCCTACAAATATCAGAATATGGCAAGCAATTGGATTCCCTGTGACACGATGCGAAGGAAAGTGGTACTCTGAAGAAGTGGAATAGAAAGATATTGATCCTTTTGTAATTTGTTGTGGGGGAAACTTCCTATGAATATAGTGGGCCATTGAAGAAATCAACTTAGTCTTCTTTCAAAGAACAAATCATGATACTTTAGAGAAAGTATTTGAAGACACAGCTAATAGCAATAGCAACAGCACTTAGAGTTATGTACCATTTCAGAGTGCTTTATGGCCCTTTCTAAGCAATTTACAGAGTCAAATGGCTCCTCATTTTACCGACCTCAGAAGAATGGAAGGCTGAATCAACCTTGAGCTAGTGAGATTCAAACTGCCGAATTGCTGGCAATTATCAGTTAGCAGAATTAGACTGCAATGCTGCATTCTAACTACTGTGCCAGCATGGCTGGAAAGGTGAAAAGATGGAAAAAAAGAGAACAGGAAGACCAGCAACATGGTAGATGGACTCAAATTAGAGTGTGATAAGGGCATCATTGAAAGACTTAAAGGACCAGGTTAAAGACAGATAATCATGTAGAAAATTTAACACTGACTTGATCGCCCACAATCAATCAATCATTCTAATGAAGAAGCGGAGAGCACCACCCCTACCAGTTATTCCATCCTTTTCTATTGGGAAAGCTGAGAGAGAAGAAAAAATGCCAAGTGCGATTCCTCAAAGTTCATTGCAACAAGAAACAAAAAAGAAAAAGAGACGTGCTCCTCTTCCACCAACTCCTAAAATGCCAAACAGATTTGAAGAAATGGATAATAAAAGACAAAGTACAATTGATCCTTTTCAACTGTCATTTGTCGGCCATTTTATTTCAACTGTCATTTGTCGGCTTTTTCATTTGCCTGGAGAGAGATTCCTATTGTGGCTATCAATGCTTTCTGTATTCCACCTGGCGCTCAAACCAATTTCATTGTAATTTTATTATTACAATGACAATAAAGATTATTATTATTATTTATACAATATGCAAGGTTTTCACAAAATATACACATCAAGAGAAATAAAAGTAAATATGGGTTTCTCTAGGCACATATGAACTGAATGAAGAATGAGCTAAGCTGTTTGTTTTAACTTTGATTCTTTTTTAGTCTGTGTAAAAACCAAGCTGTGTAAAAACTTATCCTGATTACTTATCCTTATCTGACAGGCAAAGCAGTCAGAGTGAAAACAGAAAAAAAAAATCTTTACCGATTTTGATATTTACAGTCAATGTATAGTGTCCCCCTTATTTTAAATCTAAATTATTTGGGGGAAGAAACTTTATTTTCAGGTTAATTCATAATCCTAATTATAGTTCTCGAGGTTTGGATACTCTGGAACTGAGTTTAATTTTCAGAGGGAAAAATCATTGCTCCTCAAATGCACACAGTGACATGGTAATGGTTTCATTTTGCCTTTGCATAACTGGACAGATCTTGACATTACTAAAGAGCATTACATAAAGGGTACTACTTATTATTATGTTTTGCCCTTAAATAAAAGATTAGGTAGAATAGAAATCTATTCATTCTAAGACTATCATATTTGTTGAAAGAATAAATCTGGAGACTGAAATACACATATTATTTTTTAGAACTTGTGTTATCCCATTACCTAGTCCAGGGGTCTGCAAAGTCGGCTCTTTTAAGACTGGTGGACTTCAACTCCCAGAGTTCCCCAGCCAGCTGGCTGGGGAATTCTGGGAGTTGAAGTCCACCAGTCTTAAAAGAGCCGACTTTGCAGACCCCTGAGTCCTAGTCCATACTTTTTACATGTTTTTTATTACTACAATTCCATGACTAGACCTGTACTATTAGGATTGTTACAACCTCTATCCCCTTTTTGTCACTTTGATCAGCCTTCAGTGGTGAATATTAACTTTCTGTTTCGCACATATAGTGACATACAGTTTTGCTTACTATGTTTCATGAAAAGATTCTTCTATGGCTGTTTGGAATATATTAATATCTTCAAAGATTATAATACCAGTATGTATAATTCTGGAGATATGATTTTAATTGGATTTATTGGTGATGGATTTTATTGCTCAAATATTATTGGACTGGAAAAAGTATCATAAAATAGTTGTTCATCACCATCACTCTGAAAATTGTACAATCTAAGCAGTTAGTTCCATAACTACACTTACCTGTTAGACCTCCCAATTTACATGGGAAGATTTCTTTTGCAAGATTAGAATCCTCCATAACTATAGTGAGATGAAAAGATGTAAACAGGGAAACATTGGACTAAATAGGTGTTAACATTTAATGAACTTCACACTGTATTTCTTTAAATTAAACATTTTTGCCTAGGCTAAAAGCCAAGTTTTACCTCTAACATAATACAACAGAGATAATATGAGACCATAAACAATATGTTTGGGGAATGTTTAGTATCTAATGCATTTGTTGATACTAGGCACTCCATCATTGTTCCTAAATCCCATCATCTGACATTTCTTGGAGGGTGAAAATCTACAGCATGGCTAACAATGTGCATGTTCTTTTGAGACTTTGAACAGAACTGTATAACGACTTGGATCTGTTGAACAAACATGAAGGGAATACTTGAAAATCTAAGTCATGGTAAATTATATCTGGAACTGTACTGCTGTTATTGTTCTTATTCTAAAATAATTACATGTGAGTAGTATTAAAAAAGATGCCTATTTTTTATCGTAATATATTTAGGTCAAAGAATGTTACACATATTACATGCATTAAATTCCAGAATAGGTTTTATCTTCAAAACCATAGTGATCAGTTACCTCAGTACAATTCACACTAACATGGTAGTAGTATAGCATAATCGGGCACTATTATTTAAAAAAATACTCTAGGTTCTTCCCACAGGTAGCATAATAAAACTAGATTGGATGAAATTTCTTATCTGTAAATAAAGAGCAACTTAGATCAAGGCAGCATATCAACATTGTCACATTTCTCTAACAAAATTAAAAAACCAGATATATAGTAATTCCTAATGTGATCATCTTGATACTGGTTTATCATAATGTGTGATCTCAACTATTATGCTTTGAAGCATCAACTTACGGCTTCAGTCAATACAGTGTTGCTTTGAGGGGGAAGTATGTCCACCTCAAGTACCTGCAGTAAGGGTGGTTCTGCCAAAGACACTAGGAGAATAGAAGAATAAAATGTGCCTTCAAGTTTGTTTTGATGCCTAGTGATTGTCCCCTGAAGTTCTCCTGGCAAGAATTTGGAAGTGGTTTTCTTTTGTGTTCTTCCTAGGCCTGAGAGAGATTGACTGGCCCAAGGACACCAGCTGGCTTCATATTTAATGTGGGACAAGAACTTATAGTCTCCCAGTTTCTAGCCAGGTTCTCAGCTCTGTGTGTGTGTGTGTGTGTGTGTGTGTGTGTAAAATTTATCTGTTCACTTCAGGTGTCAAATATCCTAGGTACAGTACTGATTCAATATATGATCCCAACTACTCAGGCTAGTTTTGCAGACATAGCTACGTAAAACATAGAATGCCTCTCCAGTCACTTAATGTATTTTATTGACCAAATCTTGCCAAATTTATTTCAACAAATAATTTAATACATAATATGGCTGAAATGATGCATTTGAATTTAATGTGATTAAACATATATAATTTGACACTAAAGATGCATCATTTTTTTCTTTCAGAAGTTAGCTTCTATAAGGTAATATAAAAAAATGATGCACTTTCAAACCCAAGGAAGTTACTCTTAACATTGTAAAACATTGAAAGGAAGGCCAAAAGAAAAAAAGTACACCAAAGCATGTTCTATAGAAGGCAGATTATGAAATGGTTAAGTGTACTGTATTCGGTAATGTTCACGAGGGATATATATAAAAAATCAAGAAAATGGATAAGAAAATGTAACTGAAGCTCCATAGTTTTTTACAATCAGGTGATGCATACTAAAAAGAGGAAGTAATCCTCTTTTTATGTATTCATTCCTATCACTGACAGGTTAAAGCTTCCTCATGGACATCCGTGTCTCAGTCTACCTTTTGAATGATTCTAGTTCTCTAAAAGTTCTTATAATTTATTTGTACTCATATAGTCTAAATTCAGTAAAATGTCTGTATATACATTGCATTTACATACTAGGTTTCTTTGTACTGACAATTTACTTTGAACTGACTACTTGGAAAATTCAGAGTATTGTAGATTAAAAACTAATGTCATGTATCAGCTGGATTCAGAGGCTAGGTATAATCAACCAATATCAGTACTTTGATAGTACCAGTTACAAAACTTAATGAATGGGTTTTAATAAAGCACTTTCATCATCAGCTATCTTATAAGTTTGTTATCTCACAGGTTTATTATGTTGATGTCTGAACAAAAGAAACTGATCTACATGTGAAAAGCTAATTAATAATTTAAAAAGGCTTCTAGATGGCTGTCAGACTATTTACATTATTTTCTTACTTTTTCTTTTTTGATAGGCGTTAACACAAATTCTGCTGCTACAGCTATACAGTAATATAGATCTACAGCTCAATAAAGGAGAATATTTGTAACTCAGGATTGACGGTTTGCTTGTTTTATTGCAGACGTTTCATTACGCAAACTAGGTAACATAATCAGTGATAACCTAGTTTGGATTAAAAAAAACATCTGCAAGAAAACATCCAAGTTCAGACAGCATCAAGGACTTTTTATACAGCTACAGAAACAAAATACTTTATCATCTACTACAGAAGCATAAGAATCTTTGTATTATACATACTGAGTCACAACTTATCCAAGTCCTCATTAATGTTAAGGTTAGCATTTATGTATTATCATGACAATACTATTCCAGGATTTTAATCTGGTGTAATTTTGGTTGTAGGCTATATATTCTAAGTACATTTTCAATTTCATACCTTGTGGAAATACTAAAGAAAATTACTGTTAAAAATGTTGATTGCATATTTTGAGAATTATTTGTAGCAGACCTTGGCTATTTTCTTAATTAAATATTTCATTTTCTTGGATACTGTTCTAGGGGGTTTTCAGGCTGTTCAAGTACTACATAGACTCTTATTTTATGACCAATTGAATTATTTACGTTTGTTAGTCACAAAATTTGCCAATTTTGTTGTTGGTACCAAGGTACTTGAGCAGCACTCAGTTGTGTCATTATCATAATAATTTCTGAAATTAAAACCTGCCTAAAACTCTGTGGAAAGCTAACAACCAGTTCATTAACCATTCCTGTTAGTTTTCAATAATGCAAAAATGATTAGAAGTTTAATTTGTTAATCACCTGTGTTTTGACTGGCAGTAGTATATGATTCTCTGCAGAAGTCTAAACTAGCCCTTGCAGAAAATAAAACATGCTAATGCTTTATCAGGCCTAATAATATTTTTTTTAAAAAATTATCACACCTGGGTAAATCATAGACGGTTATACAATTAATTTCTCCTTAACTCAATTTAATTTTAGAGGCAATGATGAATACATCTAGGAGAACAGTCTATCATCAATAAGATTTAGTACTTCACTCACCAATCATGTGGTTTGCAACATGAACCTGGATATCCCACTCATTGTAGAAAACCATCTGGCACTTGATGCACTGATAGGTCTTTTTCTAGAGAAAACAAGGGTGAAGGTCTTAATGAAGGAACTTGTACATTCTCACTCTCAACATTTATGTGAAAAATACCAAGATGATATGAAGTAGTTTTAATAATTAATGCAGAATCATTTATTAGTCATGTTATCATCCAGGTGATAAAAAGAAATTTTTAGATTTCTTCAACTATTTAAAAGTTCACAAAAACAGAGATGTAATATGTTCATCACCATTTGACAGCTCTTCAAAATAACCAGCTTGCCAAGCAATTACAATTATACAATAGCAAGCTACTGCACAGCAAATTGAGTGTTCTCAATATCATTTTTCATCTATCTTAATACAAACTGTATTATGGCTTAGGTTCTACTCCAAATATAAGAACGGATTTCCTTAACTGCTATGGGGATTAGATCTCAATAAAACATAAGTATTAACAGCTTTTTATTATAGTTTTAGGCAGTTATAGTGTCTGAGGCACCTGCCCTATGGAACCTCATTTTCAGCCCACCCCTCTCCAGTCAGCTGGCCTTGACCTTGTTGGCTTTTGCTATCCAGCCTGGGGATCAGAGTGGTGTAGAGCCCTTAAAATGGTTGTACTATTTGTGCATTACTGGGCTTGCACGATATGATTTTAGGTTTTGAACTGTTTGTATGGTTGTATTGCATTCTGTGTTTTTTTTCTGTTAGGTTTTAATTGTAAGCCTTTCAGAGTTATGAAGTAACCAAATGAGTGAGCGAGCGAGTGATGGATAGATAGATAGATACTTAGATCTTATGCAGAAAGTTAGACAAACTGCAAACTTAGAGAAATGTTATTTTAATACAATGCACTGTATTGTTCCACAATACAGAAAATGTTTAAGTCTTCTTCTAACAGAATACAAAATAATTATATTGTGGGAACATATCCAGGACTCGTTTTATTTTTTCCCCTTGTTGTCATTACTGCTATCCTAACATATTTCTAACTAAGCAACAGCTCATATTTGATTGATAGCAACTTAAGTAAAAATATAAAAGTAGCAAAATAGTAGGCACCGTTTAATCTAAGATAACAGAAAAATGATCAATATCATACATTATGGATTTATAGTGCTTTCCAATGACGTTTATGTAGACAGATATACTGTTGAATTACTTTCTGAGAACAAAACTAAGGTTATTTTTATAAGGCTGATTATTTAATGTGTTCTGCTATTTTATTTAACTGGGTTTTATATGCTCTGGGATCAAAACACCCCATTCTTAAGTGCATTTCATTTAATTAAAATCAGAATTTATATACTTGATTCTTTAAAGAATTTTTGATCTTCATTAGCAGAAAATCCTTGACATATCAAAATCATTCTATGTTCCTTCTTTTCTTCCTTTTAAAAATATAATTTCTATGACAATTTAACATTTCCCAAAAGATTCCATAATTTTTTAAAACTTCCTAGTACATTTAAAGATTCACTTTCATTTACCAAATATTATTGATTCCTTATTCCAAATACCTGCGAGTATATGAAAATTACATTATGCAGAAAGAGTATGTTGTTATGCTTACCACAGAAAAATAATCCACCAAAATAAATCAAACTAACATATACTTGCTTAATACTATTTGTTTCAGCAGCATATTTTATCATTTAAAATAGGTTGATTGACATGAGATTAGTTAAATGTACTGGTGACTTAAAAGTTGATATTTAAGAACCTTTTGAAATGTAAGCAATACTAGTGTTTGATTTAATAGCACTGCCAAAATAATTTTTCATTTATGTGATTTTTTTGATAAAAATCCTCATTTGTTAGATGAATCTGAAGAATCTAATAAGTGATCATATATTTTTTTCTTTTTAGTCAAATATGTTTTTACCTTGATCATTAAGCTTTGAATAAAGAATAAAAAAATACTTGAACATTGTGTCATGGTATTCATGTCATTATTTTTCTTGTCAGTTGCTGACATGCTCTATGTTTTATTGTTCTAATGAGGGAGGAAAGGCCAGGCATTCAGTTAACTTTTTTTTCTTTTGCTTTGGTAAAGTCACATATCAGGAATATGCTAAGGCTAAGCTAATAAACCATATATATGCTGGTTTAGTGCTGATCATCTGGGAGCAAGAAATATTTTCTAACTAGTTCTAAGGGGAAATGTTTTAAGAAATGGAGACTCTTACACTGTGTATGTTGGTCTGAATATCAAAATAATAATAATAATAATAAATTTATTTTGTATACCGCATCCTCTCCCCAGGCCTGTCAGCGGGCATTTGGATGCTACCATAACAGAGATCTTAGAAAGTTGGTCCTTAAAGTCTTTTTCAGATACAATTTTAATAGAATACTCCTGCATTTTTCTACCAAAAATCAATATTTAGGTCCATCTTATTATATTTAAAGAGTAAATAACAGCCCCATTTGGTGGTAAAATTAAACTGAAAATTAGATTTGCAATGCATTCATTGTTATTTATTCAAAAGCACCAATCCATTTAAAGTTAGTTATAACAAACTGCCTGTGACAGTAGTGGCATTTAAAGTAGTTATGACAAACTTGTTCTAGTAGTTTGAACGAGACTATTTATTTATCTAATAAAGATTTTCCCCCCTGCTGTTCTAGGGCTTTAGAACTGCTTATAAAAATTTAACATCATAATAGCTTATTAAACAATACATTCAAGAAATGTACAGCAGAAGCAAGGATCACAGGTAAAACACAGTTTTTATTTAAAACATCAAGTACTTGGCAAAGCAAAAATTTGTCAGAAAATAACTGCCTTTATCAATCAGAAAACAGAAAATTCATCTGTTGTTCAAGGGACCACCGTTCCATAGGTGGGGCCCTATCATTAGTCATCATAATGTATCATAAAATCCTAAAGAAAGGAGACTTTCTTTAGGATTTTAGAAAGATCAGAGTGAGAAAGTCCGTGTCTTAAAAAACTGTGCTGCAGGAAAGCATTTTCTCTTCAATCTGAGCTGATTTTGATTTAACATGTGGCTTTTAAAATCTTAATCTGTGTAGTTTTAATGTTTTAATTATATTTCTATTTGTTTTATAAAGCTCGGTGGCTAAGACACTGAGCTTGTCAATCAGAAAGGTTGGCAGTTCAGCTGTTCGAAACCCTAGCGTGGCGTAGTGAGCGAGCTCCTGTTACTTGTGTCAGCTTCTGCCAACCTAGCAATTTGAAAGCATGTAAAAAATGCAAATAGAAAAATAGGGACCACCTTTGGTTGGAAGGTAACAACATTCCGTGTGCCTTCAGCGTTCATGTGGTGCCTTCATGCTGGCCACATGACCACAGAGACGTCTTCAGAGAGCACTGGGTCTTTGGCTTTGAAAAAGAGATGAGTTGGAAACAACTAGTGTGAGGGTAACCTTTATCTTTACCTTTAAGCTGCCCAGAGTTACCTTATAGGGGAGATATAAATAGGTGGCACAAAAATTTAATAAATAAGGAGTTCTCAATATTCACCATAGATACTCTATGTACGTACAATAACAGTGGAAGAGCATGTTTGCCGCTATCAAGTTACAGTACTTGATTTAATATGTACCCTAAAATGTATTTGGTAGATTCATCTGGGGTTTTCCTGCATTCTTGTTCAAGCAACAATGAGGGTTCATGCTGCCTCATCAACCTTAATCCTCTGGAAAATCAGGGAACTCTTTTGCTAGTACCAGCAGGGAGACATGTTGAATTGTGTCAATCACCCAATTAGATCGTTGACATATTTCCTTATTCCAGAGTCACTCAAGCCATATATGATGGTAAGATATCTCCAATGGAAAGAATTTTTATTGTTTAGAAATTTAAAGGAGACTTGTTGTATTAAGAAGCCTTTGGAAAGGAAAAATTATTGGGGAAAGGCATTTAATGTTTAGAAACTCAAAATAAACAAAACTACAGGAAGATTCTTTAGCGAAAAAATTGTTGCGCCAAAATACAAAGTGAAGCAACTCTTAAGTGATATTAATTTGGCAAACTCTATGGATAAGTATGTAGGCAGAATGAGCAATAAAATGCAAGGTGAAATTAAAAGTTAATTGTGGCAGTCAATTTGCATTTATCCTATGCAAGAGTAGTATTTCTGGTGAATTTAATTGTTTGAATGGCAGAAAGTCATGTATTGAGATGGATGGCAATATTTGATAAATAAAGGTTTGATTTTAATATTGTTTGCTTATTATTTCCTAAATATACACTTTGGTAGAAAGACAAAAAATTACCATGCTTGCATCTAAACCAGGGGTCTCCAACCTTTGCAACTTTAAGTCTGAAGGACTTCAGCTCCCAGAATTCTCCAGCCAGCTTTGCGAATTCTGGGACCTGAAGTCCTTCAGACTTAAAGTTGCAAAGGTTGGAGACCCCTGATCTGTGCACCTAGAGGTTTATTATTTAAGGATATGGGAAATATAGCACTGCTATCTTTGTTTAGGTTTAAACAAATATTGCAAATAATTCCCATTTAAATCCTTCATTCAGAACTTATCTTGGAAGCATTTAATGTATTTTACACGTTAACAATAAAAAAGCTTTCATTACAAGAATGTTGTAACTATTTCTTCATTTTTCAGAATAACTATGACAATTAAAATTAAAATTAAAATCTAGTTCACGATATTGGCTCCTATATAGTTCATGTCTCAAGCTGTTCTGACCTAGGCTTCCTGATACAGTAAAAAGCACATGCTTAGTTCCCCAAACCCTTTTTTTTATTTCGAAGGCTATGAATTATGTTCATTCACAGCCAGTAAGTCCCAAATAGTTATAAAAAGTTCTACAGTAGGCTGCCAAAGTCCCTTGGGATAAGGCTGATAAGCACCCACCTTTATCTTCCTTGAAATACTGCCAAAGACTTAATTGGCGATTAGCTTTGCAAGGCCACATGGAGCAAATGGAGTTTCAGAAGGAAAACTGACCAGCAAGTTGCTTCCTGCAAAGGTTCATGTGCTTTTGCTTCTCTTTTATGTCCTATGGGAGGGGCCAATCACTTCCAGGCCTTACTCCTGAGTCGTCCCTTCTGTCTTAACTGTTCTTGCCTTCTGGCAGCTCTGTGCATCCACGCACTGGGAACAGGGGGAGCCTGTTCCTCTGCTTCACTGCCGTCCGACTCTGGAGGCAGCACATAACTCCCAGCTGGCCCTGGTTCCCTCTCTGCCTCCAAGGCAGAGCCCACATCCGAGCTTTCCCCAGACTCCAGGACTGGCCCATGTTCTCCCCAATCTCTTTTTGCTATCTGATTCTGCTGCCAACTCCGCAGGCTACCGACAGACCACAACACAAGCCTAAAAAAAGTATTCTAATATTCTACCAAATTTTTCCCACATCTACTTCTTCTGTAAGAAAGAGTGCTTGGTTCTTTGCATCTTCTGGGTCAATACATTGTATGGTTATCCTATTTAGTAGAATGCAGGCAATAGTATAATGATATAAAACACAGTTTCTAGTGTAGAGATGTTAGTTATGTATAGATGAGTGTATTTAAAACACTGGGCTTGGTTTGTGCTTGTAATATATCTAGAAAATTGTTCTTACTCTTGCAGGGAATGTTGCTGGGGGCATGAGCATGTTGGCTATGACTAAGGCTGAAGGCCTAGTCTATCTTTGATGAAAGTAGGATGATTAGCATCAATAGTTGCAGGATCATCTGATAATCAAAATAGCATGAGGAAGAATATAAACTGAAATAATAGTTTGAGTTTACAATCAATTTAATAGATTACAGTAAATATTAAACCAATGTAGAATAAAATGAGTATGAAACTTTGTGAAAAGTAATGTATCAAAGATAAAATTGTTGTGTTAACATGGAAAATGGAATGAAGAATTGAAAGTTATATATAAAGTATTAAAAAATAGGGCAAGTTAATGAATTTGGTCTCTTAGTAATTTATTTACCAAAGTTGAAGAAATAGATGGAGAAATATGTTGAAATGCAATACTGGTAGAAAGGAAGTGGGTAGGCTATTTACTGTTGTGATGAATTATTGTCTGTTGAAAGAAGTGAAAATGACTTATAAGAGTTTTATAATTTTTATATATTTGTGAATGTCGTATATTGTTATAAGTTTGGCTACTGCAACTTCATTTTATATTTTTCTAATCTTTACTAGCAAACAACTTGACACCAATTAAAGTAATAAGCAAATAGAATGTGAAAATAATAATTTTAAAAGCTTTTTCTTCAACACCTGGGAATGGAAAAATAAGACCTACCTGTGTACTGTGTACTGAAGCAGAGAACCAGGAAACCATACATCAAGATCAGAGCAATTCAGAGACCAATACCAAGAAACTTGATAACTACCATGCAGAAAGTTAGGTTTGACCCAGTAACATAATATTTCATGAAATACTGAAGTGACAGAGAAAGTAATGTATTGCTAGACATTACACACTAAGCAGAGGCTAAAACTAGCTATACGGATATCTGTTGGGAAACTCCATTTGATGGACCATCAAATGGACCTACTTTGATAGCTGACTTTCTCATCAACTAAACTGAACCAGGACAAAAGGTATGGAAGTTGGTATGAATGAGTGAATGTTTGATTTTTAAAAAAATATTTGAAGTCACATGTTTTATTGTTGATGATTCAAACTGAGATATGACTGATCACTGTCTAAACTTAGGCTGCTGCCTTTTTCAAACAGGCAGTAGCCCCTCTACATTGGTATGGCTGAAGCCACTAACCCAACTGTATATGAAAGTAAGGGCCATCTCTTTGGGGCTAAATTCCTATGTAACATTTATTATGTCAGAATAAAAATTGAATGAAGTGGGAATAGGATACTTATGCAGTGCATGTGTAAAAATAAGATGATGTTGGATCAGGAATAAAGGACAATTCATATTCTTTCTTTACTTCCATATCATACTACTGTGACAATCCACCAATCCAGATGTCATAGGCTATAACAATGAAACTGTCTCTTTTTCGCCTTAATTTCTATGCATGTAGAACTAGTTTGTGTAGTGGCTAAGCATGAGCAGTCTCCAAGAATCAAATACAATTGAACAAAAGAAAAATAATGAAATGAAATACTACAATAAAATGACAAAATGATAAAAAATACAAAATGAATATAATACAAATAAATAAACCAAAAGTCCTGAAACTAGAATATGTTGCTTTGGAACTGAAGAGGAATTTTTTCCAAAAGCTCTCTATTTATGAAGAAAGTATATTTCATTTTCTGAAATATATAGTATGTACCTGCTATGCACAACACTCTTCTGAAAACAATTTGTGGCTTCAATATTCAAATCCACATATGAAGGTCCCTATATGTGTCAAAAAAAAGTGCACGAGGTCACTCTAAATTGATATCATGGGAAGTATTGTGTGGAAGGCAGGAGAGACTATTTAGATGAAAAGTAGAAGAGACTGGCTCAAGAATGAAGAGTCAGTGAATAAATGTGGACTGAATGCAAAAGAGTACTATTAGCAGGAAGGAAATTTGTTGTGGTGTTTTGAGTATGAACAAGATTCAATTATATAAATAAAATTCTGAGAGTGAGTGGGCTGAGAATAATGGAAAAACCAAAAATTCACAGTAGGTGTCTTAAAAAAAGAGAGAAAGGAAAAAATCAAACCATAAAGGACAGCATATGAAGAATGATGTGGCCATGGTGGGGAAAAATAGTATGGAGAGACTAGATAAATGATATTAAATTTGTTCTAATTCTTTCTTTTTCTTATTTCATACCTTTAATTTCTTTGACTTATATTTTTAAATTCTGCATAATGTTGCTTAAACTGAAAAGAAACAGTATGATAGGTTTATATTTATTCAGATAGGACCGTGCTGGCGAACTTATGGCATGCATGCCGAAAGTGGCATGCAGAGCCATCTCTTCGGGCATGCAAGCTGTTGCCTGTTGCTCTTCCGGGTTCCAGTGCGCTGGCCAGTTGGTCTTCACGTGCATGAGAGCAAAAGAAACTGGAAGATCAGCCACTAGGTGTGAATACGTGTGCCCGGAAAATGATCTTCTGGTTTCTGAGCTGGTCTTCATATGCTTGTGTGCACCAAAAACTGGAAGACCAGGTGGCCGGTGCATGCACCACAAATTATAAGACCATCTTCCCCGGAGGGATGCGCTCAGGCCACTGGTCTTTGTGTGTGCATGCTCACCAGAAACTAGAAGACCAGGTGGCTGATGTGCATGCGCACGTCAGAAAGCAGAGGATTATCTTCCTGGCACACACATGTACTCCAGGCAGCTGGTCTTCCAGTTTCTGGCACTCCGTGCCAAAAAGGTTCGCTAACACTGAGACAGAAGGTAATGCCATATAGGCGGTATCTGTTCTAGCATCATTTAATGTTTCACAAGGAAATTTCTGGTTCTGAGAGATAGTCATAAACAGACATTTGTAGAAGAGTGTCACTTTTTAATTATTGTTTCAGCTTTCACTGTCTTGTATCACTCCATTTAGTCATCTGATCATTACCAATAGATTAACAAGGAGTGCTATTAGCCAATGATGAGAGCTCCAGTGCAGGAAAATTGCATAAAATTCCTGTACTTTTCATGATTTTTCATATTTATTTATTCAATTTATAAAATGAAGCAAAGTTATTTGTTCCTGCCATCACTTTGAAGTGAAGATAATTGGGGGTCTGATTGCCTGGAATCATTCTATGACCAAATGAGGAAGTGCTCACTCCCAGTCTTTGCCTTCATGTAGCCAAATTTAAAATATTCAGCTGAATCCTGGCCATGGCCCTCCCACTGCCATCCCAAAGGTTTAGATTCCTTTATTCTGAGTGACATTTAAAGCAGTTTAAGAAATCCAACACAATAATAAAATATAGTATATTAACTCTAATAAAAGTGACGTTAGGTGCATCATTAAAAACTATTTGCAATTAAATGTTTGCATAAACCGTCTAATGCTGACTGCTTTGATGCTTTCCAGGTAGATTGGAACATGTTGTTAGGGTTTCAAATAGCATCCTCTGATCAGAATCGGAGACAAGAGGTTCCTCAAAACTCCAATTTATTATAAGAGCCACAATGGCTTCCAAACCTGACACATGTCTAAAGAAATAGAAACTATTGCTCCATACTAATGGTTTATGTGGGTTAGGTGTTCCCACATACAGAGCACTGCAACTGAGAAAGATCTGATGTTACCAACACTGATGATGTTACCTACTTTGGATAATGAAACTACTTCAAGAAAACAACCAGAGAGGACCAAGGACTTTGCTATTTTTCAATTGTTAGAGGCTAATGAGCAAATTGGGATCTTTTTCATTAAGACCCAAACAACCCTTCCTTGGTTTGCTTTGCATACAGATAGTTCTTGACTCGCAACCACAATTAGGACCTGGATTTCGGTTGCTAAACAAGAAAGGTATTAAGTGAATCACGCTCAGGGTAACAACCTTTTTTGTCATGATTATTAAGCAAATCACTGCAGTTATGCATTGAACCAGGTGGTTGTTAAGAGAATTGTCTTCTCCCATTGATTTTGCTTCTTGGAAGTCATAAATGCATACCAGTTGCCAAGTGCCTGAATTTGACCATGTTGCCACTGATATGCTGCAATGGTTTTAAATGATCGTATCATTTTAAATCTTGGGATAAATTTCAGTCTAAATTTACAATTGGCAGATTTGCAATTTCAAACAAATAATAAATGTTGATTAGGCTTCCAGTTAGTATATTTGACACATTTTAAAGATTTCAAGTGTAATAACTGTAGGAACGACAACTGATGATATGGGGGTCATAAAGGCAGGATATAAGTCTGCTGCTTTTGTACGTGCATTGCAACATTGTACACAAGCTCATAAAGAGATGATCTTGAATATAATGTCATAACCCATTTTCCATCATTTTGCTGAAATTATGATTTGCTGCAAATGTCCTTGATTTCAAAAGGATACATTTTTGAAAAGGAAGGAAAGGAAAGTTAAAAAAATAATACAAGAACAGTTTTGTCCATTGACTAGATTATTGGAAACAAGGATTTTTTTGGTTAGAAATATTCTAACACATACTGGAGAGCCATCAGTTAGAAATAATCTAGGTACAGGTGTTCTGAATTGAGCAAGAGACTATATTACATGGGCTAAAAAATAATCACAGTCTTTGTGGTTATATCTTGCAGCAATACTGTAGCATATAGACCTGTTTACTTCCCCCCAGTTTTTTCTCTTATTCTGACTCTTAAATCATTTGAAACCAATATACATAACATATATTCCTGTACTACACATATATCAGATGTAGTATTACAGCAGTAAATTACTTTGTGATTGCTGATGATTATGCTAGTTCCCCTGTTTTCCTGAAAATAAGACCTCCCTGGATAATAAGCCAAATGGCCTTTTGGGAGCATGCACTAAAATAAGCTCTACCCCAAAATATTGCAACACAGCAGCAGCCATGAGGTGGTCACACTTGCCACCTCCTGCACCTCAAAAATAATAAGTCCACCCCAAAAGTGAACATTAACAGTTGAAAAGATTATTCTAAATTTTTGTATGAGATGTTAGACCATGCCTTTAACATATGTAAGACTTTATTCATTCACTAGATGAACTTTTTAGGACATTGCAACATAACTGCAATTTAACTCCATCAAACCATATTTTGCTCTGTAGCTTTGACTTAAAATGTATTTTAAAATTTTATATTTAAAAATGTTTAAAATCAAAATGTAATTGCTTATGTGAATTATTATAAACATTCCAGTTTACTACAGAAATGAAATGAATTGGTTTATGAGCATATGCAAAAGTTGCAAAATCTAAAAATGGATAATCTTAAAGATCAGGCCACTACAATTTATTCCACACAATAACACTAGTGTGTATCACAAACACAAATAAAGAATTAAAACAAGTATATAGGCAACCCCAAAAAAATGAGAGTACACATAATATACAATAGTCTGATGCATAAGAATTAATAATATGCTATCTAGGAAGAGCTGGATAATTATAGATAGATTAAAAAAAGAATCTTAAATTGGATTGTAACAATAAAGCTCCACTTGTCAGCTCATGAAAATAACCCTCTTTCAGATATGCTAAGGGAAGGAGAATAAGGAAGATACTGGCACAGCAGCTAGTCCAAAATAGTCAACTCTTGCTAACCCCTGCAGGAAACTTTTGCTTATCTATGTACCCTCATGCAAATTAAAATTATAAATCAAACTAACCAGAAGCCCCAGAACATTAGGAAACCTAAAACGGAACTTAAGTTTACATATGGCACCTCATGGCTTGTCGGAAATAGGTATGTTAAGACTTACCTGGGCAAGAGACAGGTGTATGAATAAAAATATATCATTAGGAAATGTATAACAATAGGGAGTTTAAGCCTTATTAAGCCAATCACAATATAGGGAACTATAATGAATAGCATGCAAAGTATCATAATTAATATAAAAATATGGACAGAAGATGCTCAACCTTTGCAATCTGGAAGTCTGAGAATGGATCCAAGGTAGGCAGAGTAGGGAAAGTTTAATGTGTTCCCAGTCTTTATTTTCAAAAATGGCTCTCCTTTGCCCCAAGGAAGACAAAAAGCAAAGGAGGAATAATGAAAGTACTGTTGCCTTGTTTTCCCAGTGAACTAATATGCATGACCCAAGTTTAAGATAAGATGCATCAAGGCATGGTTATAGATTTGTATTAAGGCACTTCTTGAATACAATTTCAACCATGGTTTACAAATTCACTCAATAAAGCTTAATGTATTGGAAAAATTAGTCCAAAGGAACTTGAGTATAATAGCAGACCAAATACTTCATACAAATATGCATATGTATAAACATGGACCACAAGGGTGCTCCTACTGCCACACCTTGCTTATAAGTCAGGAGGATGTAAGTCTTAGGTTGCCTGGAGTCTTGGCATCTACTGACTCTTTTCCTAAGAGTCAGCCATCTCTTATTGATACATTCATGTCTTCCCTAGTTCCTCCTGCAAAATGTTCCCCAAACAATTATGGGTGACTTATGAGTCTGGTAAATCTTTTTTATGCACTCTTGACTATAACAACCACAACCACACAATTATGCTGATTTGATATTTTGTCCCTGTAATATTCATTTGCTGTTTTTACCCAGCTGTTATGTTAACAGACAACACACAATACTATAACAATGAGATTGCATTCAAGAAACCAACCACTTTCCACCCACAATCAGCAACAGCTGTGCTCAATAAAAGTAACAGTTTGCAAGTGGTCACTAGAGAATACTCCTTCAACACTTACGCCTATTGCAAATTTTGCAAAAGCTCTTAGGATTTTGAGGCAGCATATACAGCTCTTTAACATTTTATAAATCTGTATCACTTTAAAAAAGCCCTACCAGTGCATTTCTACAATCCACTTTCGAAAAGAATAACTTTTTTTGATGATTTTTCCAGGATCTCCATGTTTTTCATTCTTGGTCTTAATTACACAGAAGATCCAATACTAACATAATTCTGTATATGAATGAAAACCAGAACATTTCACTAGAAGCAGTGGTAAATATATGTCAAAACCTTTTTTTAATATAAGCAAGCAGGAATTTCTAGAACATGCTTGCACAATTAGGTAATGAAAAAGAGCTTCATCTGATTACAACTATTCCTTCATGCTGACAAGAAGAAAGATTGCAGGAACATTCTTAAATAACTTTAGAAATTAAATTGTGGTTTTTAAAATAGGCATAACACAATTTATTAAAGCAGAATTGCTACAAAATTTAAGGCAAGTCAGAATCGGAATGTCTTTTAAAATATGTAAAAAATTATAGTCCCCTGTGATCTCTTTTGTAACTATATTGCTTCTGATGCTTTTTCTTGTTGGCAATCAATCAAATTTCTTGGGATTCTTACCCAAACTGAAATTAAGAAAATTGATGCCCTATTTTTATTTTGTTCACTATATTTGCAGTTCCAAAAAAGCATATCTGTATTAACAACTATAGTAGTTGGGTTTCCTCAACCGAAGCCATATTAAAACTAAAACTTCATCTATTCTACTTGCTTCAATTGGTTCTTTTTATCTCAGTCCCCACTAGATGTGTCAAGTCTGCAATTCTAAAAATCTATTCAACTGGAAATTGGGGGACCTGTAGTCCCAACATGTTTTTTACTTAAACAGGTCGGGGAAGTTAGACTTATATTTCTACTTTCAAATGTTAAACAAGCCTGTGTTATAGCACACACTCCCCCCAAAAGTATATCTTTGATTGTTCATTTTAAAAATTATCCTTAGGCTAAAACTCCTTTAGAATTCTTATATCGCTATCAACTTTTTTCCAATGTAGGCCACATATGCATGTTAATTTTAATCAGGATTTCCCACATATTCCCACTGCCCCCGCAGATCTTCTGTGATCTTTTAAATTTATAACTGTCCTATTTAAAGCATGATAACCAAAGGTGGACATGAAATGTTAGCTGACCCTTACTGTGCTGTTTGTGTCATGTTCTAAATGTGCAATAGAACTGGATTCCCAGATTAATTATATGGAAGCTATACTAAACGAAAGTATTTTTTCCTTAGGACAAAATATGGTATTACCATCACTGATTTCCTTTCTTAACATTTTTCCCCTTGGACTCTTAAAATATCAACTATTTCTAGGTTAGGTTCCAGCAAATCCAAAATGCTAACGTTCCAAAATCATATGGGGCATATTCTGTGCTTAAAGGGAAAACATGAAACCTTACAATATATTCTCTATGAAAGATAGTGTACAAAGTGTATATCGGCCAGTGGTGGGTTGCAGGCAGTAAGCCCCAGTATGGGCATACCGGTGCCTGCCCGAAGCACCGAGTACTGTTCCAATACGGTGCTCCAGAGGACCCACCCGCCTGACCACGCTCCTTTCCTGTCTTTAAACTATTTGGTGCTTCTGCGCGTGGCGCGAAACAATATTATTTATTTATTTTATTAAATTTATACCCCGCCCTTCTCCTTGTTAGGACCCAGGGCGGCGCACAGGGATGTTACAATACATACAAAATATATAAAATATATAAAATTTAAAATACTTTTTCTAATAAATAAACCCTGCGCTAAAAACCGAATTAAAATCCCAAGTTTAAAAACTATCTAATAGTCAGTATGGAGGTTACGCTAGGCTGGCTAGATGAAATAGGTGCGTCTTCAGACACTTGCGGAAGAGGCGGAGGTCGGAGATGGTGCGGAGTTCAGGGGGTAAGTCGTTCCAGAGGGCTGGGCCCGCCACAGAGAAGGCTCTCCCCCTGGGTGTCGCCAGTCGGCATTGTCCAGCTGACGGCACCCTGAGGAGGCCCTCTCTGTGGGAGCGTATCGGTCTGAGGGATGTATGGGGCAGGAGGCGGTCTCGCAGGAGGTGCCTGCACGATGCTCCGCCAAGCAGCTGGAGCATCGCAGAGGCATCGCTGAAGGATAAGCTGCATATGTGCATCCATGTGGACGATGCCGGGAGCGTTCCAACCATACTGGTTGGAACATGATCCAGAACCCATCACTGACATCAACATATCATAAATTATTGCTTCTATGGTTATCAATTGTTGAGATGAAACCCGAGGGAGACACTGCTTTTCTACTGTGAAAGAAGTTGATGATATCCAATGCAATTTGTTATGGGATAGGTACACTGAGTACACACATAGCAAGTGTTAATACACATTAGAATAAAGATGTCCTTTATTAGAATAAAGGAAATACATGCTCCTTCTGCCCAGTTTATCACTATACAAGGGAAACTATATTTTTTAAAGATTATCCCAATTTGAAAGCAATAGCTGTTTTTCTTTCATACAGTTTTTTGAAGGTATTAGATAAAACTATATTATGGTAAGATGTGATGTAAAACACAATATTTTTGATGTTAAATTGTCAAAACCTGGTGTGTTTCTGTTTTAAAAACAACCTGTAGACAGTAGCAAGTGATAGGATTTATTCCCAATGAAAAACTTCATCTACTGCCCTGCAGGTAAACTAGCTGCTAAATGCACAAGTGCATAGGTCAAGAGGTAAACTTCATTGCAGCACCAAATTCCTTAACTGCTGTCTTCAGGACCTCAAATCTTTAATTTCAAATATCCAAATCTCACACTATTGCTGTACTTAATTAGATTGTGGCACTGTTATATAAAATTGGGAGGATTTCAAGTGAGAAAGCCAAAACTTGCAATTTCTCTCAAGAATTCAGTGGGTTTAATACAGAAGGATAGTGTAAATATCTACATAAATACAAATCCAGAAATAATTCAATTTTAATTGTTGAAGTATCCTTCTAGCACCTGCACATTTGTATGTGATCAAGCAATGTGTGTCCTGCCTGTAACTTTACTCTATTTTGGACTGTGTCACTATGTTCTAAAGAGTTGGCAATTCTACACTCTTTCTTTCCATCAAGCGTCTATGGTTAAATTCCTTGTTTGTAATCAAGCACAGACATGGTAAATTTTTCCCACTATTCCATAGTATTTGTATATCTTAGTACAGCATTTAAATTCTTATTGTCAAGTTAAAAAAAAAAAGTATAATTAAAAATTGATCGTTCTAAGTAAGCTCCTGTCAAATGCTTTAGAAGAGTTGAAAAATAAAGCTACACTTAAGCCAAATGTAGACAATGCAATGTCTATCACGGTGTTTTTCCTGGCTGTGACTGCTTCTTATTTTCCCCTACAGTTACCATCTTTAAGGCTCTCAGCTGGATAGGTATGCATGGGTAGAGGTGGGAGGGGGAGGAGATTCATGGAGCAAGACTCAAAATGACTGGGTATAGTCCACAGGCCATATGTTTCCTGCCCCTGGTAAACAAAAGGAAAGTTAAAGCAAGTTAAAGGCTAAATAATGTACATTTAAGTGTGCTTGGGAATGCCCCTTTGGCAATTCTAATTTGTGTTAGTGATTATGATAATAGAAAAAGGCCACTGCATTTATTGCAAATTAATTAATCTGGAATAAGTGTGTGATCTTATTACTACCCCATGGGATCCTCAGATTTGTAAAAAAAATTGTTACAGATTATTCTGCAAGAAATGTTAATCATCCAATGCTTAGCATAATATTCTGTCAAATCCTACCACTATACCCCAAATACACCCACACAAACACACACACACACAAACACACACAGAGATTGAGTTATAATAAAAAAGACTAATTTACCCTTTAGCAAAAGTAGGTGTTGCACTGTGGCGTTTCTTTTTAATCAAAGTAGAGCAAGACAGGGAAAAATTAATGTCAACAACATAATTTACAAAAATAGCCCTCCTGCTCTGTTGCTCACAAATATTTTCAAAAAACAGTGCTCTGCATGCCAACGCTTTGGCTTAGTGTAGTTTACTTTTATGTCATTAACACTCTGTGCCGTAAGCATAACTCAGAGCTAGGGATTCCAACTCAAAATGAACCTCAGTTAAGATTCCAGCTCTCAGTTGTGCTGGCACAAAGATTATTCTCTTCAGTGATAAAGAAGACAATATCCTAGGGAGACTGGAATTAGTCCTACTCTGTGCCATTCAAGCCAAAACACAAGACTTATCAAAAAGCAAGTAATTGCTAGCTAGCTAATGGCTAGGGAAGATACAATACATATTCAGGCTAAGTATATCTTGGCAAATAACTTGC
The DNA here is from genome assembly GCA_039707465.1 of Rhabdophis nuchalis. Classification (NCBI taxonomy): domain Eukaryota; kingdom Metazoa; phylum Chordata; class Lepidosauria; order Squamata; family Natricidae; genus Rhabdophis; species Rhabdophis nuchalis. Next base: position 173,234,163 of record CM077645.1, read on the forward strand.
ATACATACATACATACATACACACACAAAAAAGAAAGAAAGAAAAAAAGGTGGTCTTATATATTTTTACAAAAGAGGAGGATGGAAGAGAGAGACAGAGAGGGAGCGAGGGAGGGGGAGGGAGAGAATTACCTCTTCTGATTGTGATGGACTGATTCTGGGCATTGGTGATACTTGTGGTGTTTTCAAATGTGTACTATTGCTGTCTGGGATGAGTTCTCTATGGACTGACTGGATGTGGTTCTGAAGTTCACTTTCTGATTCAAATTTTACGTTGCAACTTGAACAGCGAGTCTTCAGTCCTCCCTTGCTTTTGTTCTCAACGGAACTCAGGTTCTCATTCTGGCCCATGCCTTGTCTATTGCTGCTTGAAGGTATGTTCATACCTGGGCTAGCACTTTTGCTGAGATTAACACAAATGGCGCATAGCCCATATGGTAAGCCGTTAATGTCCAGTTTTACTAAGTCCTGTTTTGAGCGAAATTCTTTCAAACAAGAAGCACATTTGTAAAATTTCTGAAGATGTTGTATTCGTCCTGCAGTCTGCACTGGGCCACTGGGGCTTGTCTTTTGCATGTGGAACGTCCCGTGGATCTTCAGCTCCAAAGTAGAAGTCACTGTCTGCATGCAAACCACACATCGGAATCCTGTTAAGGAGTTTCGCAAGTCAGGATGCATCTGACAATGCTCCAAGAATTCTTCCTCACTCTGGAGTGGCATTTTGCAAATTCTGCAGTTTCCTGTATCAAGGCTCTTACTGTGTGTGACCTTATGTTCAGTGAGAGTCAGAAGCGATGGGAATCTCTCACCACATATCGGGCACATATAGTGTTTCACTGGACCCAAATGTGTCTGCATATGTTCACGAAGCCCATTTTCAGAGAAAAATGTCCGTGAGCACACATTACACTTGTAGTTCCCTTTTATCAGCTCTGCCTTTTTCTTTATGATGGCACTTTCCCCAGGTCGGATATTGTGATCCCGAAGTTGGTGATTTTGCAAGAGAGACTCCATCGTATAGGCTGCTCCACAAATGTCACATCCATACATAGGTTCAGATGTATCAATGTCTTCTTCACTTCCATCGTGGCTGTTGTGGGATTCCTGGCTGTTGGTCAGCAATGTCTGTAGCTCTACTTCTTCCTTCTGAACTGGTTCAGTTGCTCCATTAGTTCCACAATTTGGAGTTTTTGTTTCAAAAACGCAATGCTTCTCTCTTAAGTGTTTTTCCAACAATATAATAGCATGAAATGCTTTGCTGCAGAACTTGCAGTTGTATTTTTTGCTGTGTGTTGTGATGTGGCACTGGAGTTCCACTTCCGTGCCAAAAGACTCACCACAAAAAATGCACTTGTGTACTTTGCCTTGATTCTCCAAATGATTGTGCTTAACGTGGAGCTGCAAGTCCGTCTCGTTGCGGAAATCCCAGTTGCAAGATGTACACCTGTACACCTTCTTCTCATTGCTATGCTTCACAGCCAGATGAAGTTGAATGGAAACTTTTGAATCAAAGACCTCTTGACACAATGTACAACGGAAAAACACAAAGGTGTGCATGTCAAGCAAGTGCTTCTGCAAATCATCCACTGAAGTAAACTGTTTATCACAACTTTCACAGATATAGTATGTGGAGGTTATCATGAAATGGATGGTCACGTGCTTCAACAGGGACTCCTGGTTTGGAAACTCCTTATTGCACTGAGGGCAAGTCAATTTGGGCAGGACAGTGTCAAGATGTGTTTTTAAATGGGTCTGAAAACCATCCAGGGAGGTGTATTTAGCACCACACTGATTGCAGATGTACTCACCAGCAGAGCGTTGAGGAGCACCACCAACAGCCTGCATCATCTTTAATGATGTCTGTTCTATAGTAACTGGAGACAAAGGGCTCATGGCTCTAGATTTCTTCCCATTATGGATGTAATTTAGTGCTAATGGAATGTTCTTATGGTTCTCCTTTATATGCTTATTCAGTTTAAGAACACTATTAAATATTGGAGAATTTGTGCAGTAAGAGCAAGAATATACTTCAACGACTGGATCTTTAGGGGTACCTAATACAGGAGAACCAAAACGAGAACTGCTAAGATCACAATGGACTTGTCTAATATGCTCTTCCAAAGAAGAATCGGTAAGAAACCCCATATAACAATGAGGACAAAAGAATGCATTACTATCTTTAGCAGCTGGATTTCCAAATCCATGAGTACATCGAATATGTTCCTGAAGAGAGTTGAGGTCATTGAAAACTTCTGAGCAGAAGTTACACTGGTAGATCATAGCAGGCATGGCAGAAACTATCAGTGCAGGATCTGGCGCTTCATGTATTTGTTTCAGATGCTCATTTAGGTTATAAAGTGAAGGTAACACTTCTAGACAATACTGACAAATATGGGCTTGTTCAGGTTTATCTAAATGCATAGTTTTCAAATGTATTTGCAGTACTGCAAGGCTTGAAAATAACTGCTTGTTGCAATAAATGCAACTATAAGCAACCTTGGGTTGTTTATTTGAAGGCCCAGTGATATCTGCCATCTGCTGGGCTGTCCGTTTTCTTCCACGTCCTTTTGTGATTGGGGGAACCGCTTCAACCATAGTTGAACTATCTACTGAGAGATTTGAATCTGGAGTGGTGCTAGAGACTGAGGTGTAACCAACTGTCACTAAAGAGGGGCTGTTACTATGGTTGCATGATTCTGGCTGCTGGTGACTATCCATGTGGCTATAGAGCTCTTCAACAGTATGGAAGTTCTCTGAGCAAATACTGCACATATGTTTCTTTTCCATTCCATTATGAGCCTGGTCCATGTGATTTACTAGTGAACTTTCCTCTACAAAGAGTTCATGGCAGTAAACACACTGAAGAGCAGCTCGGTCTTCATTTGGGGAACACTCTGGGTGGCATTCTGCTATGTGTTTCTGAAGATCTTCTGGAAAATCGAAACCTTCTTCACACTGACTGCATTTCTGAGTGTCCTTCATTTTCCATTCCTCCATCCGGGAGGCAGATTGAGAACTATCTTTGTTCCTCTCATGAACTTGCATGTGTCCATGAAGTGAACTAGAGGAGAGGAATCCACGTCGGCAAATGGCACACTTATATGGCTTGTTAGAGGTATGAGTCTTCAAATGAATTTTAAGGTGATCACTTCTTGAAAATGCTGCATCACATTCACTACAGTGGTACTTCTTATCTCCTGTGTGAAGTTTAATATGGCGATCTCGGCTCCGCTTATGTTTGAAGAGGCGGCTGCAATAGGTGCACTTGAAAGGGAGCTTGTCGCTGTGACTTTGCTCGTGGTGCTTTAGATAGCTGAGGCGGCTAAAAGACTTGTCACAAAACTGGCATGGGTAGGGCAATCCTTGGCCACCTTCTTCTTCACCAAAGTCACAACCATCTCCATGGCTTGGGGAAGTCTGATCTTTACTGGAGGGTGAGGAAGCTGGCCAGGAGCAGGAAGGGTCATCTTCAATGTCTACTCCATCTGAAAAAGGAAGAAAAAGGAGAGGAAAACAAATGTTTAAAGGCTTCTTGTTCAGATAGCATTTAACGTTAGTACATGTGCATTTAATCAGAGATTTATTGATAAAGTTGTAATGCTACATAACATGAATGTGTTACTTTTTCACTCCCATATCCATTTGCATCTTATGTACTACTATTTTAAATCAGATTATAAAGCTAGGAATAATTATAAAGAGTTCTCTTCTTGATTTCTTTTTATCATTCAGTTACTTAACATGTACCATATATAGTCAACTTTATTAAAATGCATAACCCCAGGAACATTTTATCATATGTAGTGGACTTGTGCTAAAGCAAATAAAATTGGACAAAAGTACACAGATGCTAGAAAAGATAATAGGGAAACAAGTAGATTTTAAACCTGAACTGTTATTAGAGATGATACCAGAAAAATATATAAGAAAAGTATGTATTTTTAGTCCTCTGGAGCCTTCAGGGACCTTCAGGAGGCTTCCCTAAAGACTCTGGGGGACTAAAAACGGCCCTACGAGCAAACTGGAAGTGACTTTTGATTTGTCCGTTAGGTCATTTTTCTACCTCTGGAGCCTTCAGTGAAGCCTCCGGAAGGCCCCTGAAGGCTCCGGAGGGCTTAAACCGGCCCTACGAGCAAATCAGAAGTCCATTCCTTTACTTCCAGTTTGCCTGTAGGGCCAGCTTTTTGCTCTCTGGAGGTTTCAGGAAAGCTCCTGAAGCCTCTGGAAGACCTCCAGGGGGCGGGGGAGGCTGTTTTCGCCCTTCCCAGTCTCTTATAAAGCCTAGGGTGGGCGAAAAATGGCTTTAAAGTGGCTGAATCAGCTGGCCAGTGCACGCATTCCCGCTGGCCAGCTGACAGGGAAACGCCTCATCTTGTTTATTTATTTATTTTTATTTTATTAAATTTATACCCCGCCCTTCTCCAAACGGACCCAGGGCGGCGCACAGGGATGTTAAAACACATATAAAACATATAAAATTTGCCATAGGTTCGCCATCACTGTACTACACTGTGCAGAAATGGACAGACTTGCATTGAAAATCCAACAGAAAGAAGACATAGAATATTATCAAACATGGAATTAATTTTACCAGTGGTAGGACAAAGGGGTAGAGATTAAGAATGGAATCTATATTGTTAAGTAAATTAAGTACCCAGACAACACGATATTTATTAAGCACTAAGAAATGTAATTAATAGAAAATTAATTTACATTTTTTTAAAAAATCAAGTCTCCATACTTATCATTTTTAAATTAAATGGATCCTTATCAAAATGTAATGGTTTCTATATAAGACACAGCCCAATCAGGTAGATACAAGTCTATGATTTTTTATATATCAAAGGAGGAAAGATTTAAATCTTCAAAAAAGAATAGAATAGAACAGAACAGAATAACAGACTTGGAAGGGATCTTGAAGGTCTTCTAGTTCAACCCCCTGTTTGGGCAGGAAACCCCATACCACTTCAGACAAATGGATATCCAACATCTTCTTAAAAACATCCAGTGTTGGAGCATTCACAACTTCTGAAGGCAAGTTGTTCCACTGATTGTTCTAACTGTCAGGAAATTTCTCTTTAGTTCTAAATTATTAAAAGTATCAAAAAGAAGTAATTATATTTTCAGTATCTCTGGGATTTTAAAGAAAGCTGAATCATTTGAGAAAGAAATGTATTAAATTACCAGGCTTAGCCTGAGGGAGGGGTCAAGTGCGTCATCAGTTTGGAGTCCCTTCACATCCACAAGTAATCTAAGTTCATCCCTCCTTGAATTCTGTTGACTCTTATCTACTGCCAATTTCCCCATTATAGTTCAAATTCTTTTTTAGAGATAACTTGAAATAAATTTGTACTCATTTTGGACCTAACCCTGCCTCCTGATTTCTTGTGCCTGACAGGAAAGAAACAAGAAAGAAAAGGGAAATTATCTTGAGCTTCTAGCAGTTTATAATACAGATAGGTAGCCTGGTGCCCTCCAGATGTTTTGAATTAGAACTTCCATAAAATTCATGTACAATAAACTACAAAAAGGTATTATGAGTAGTAACATCTGGAAGAACTGGGTTATCAACTCTTTCCCCTACTCCAAATTAGACTGGAATAAGATAACTATCTGGACTACAATATTTTAATAAAATAAAGCACTGTGAGGGGTTTCAAGAGACACAGAAAAGAAAACTGAATTTTTAATTCTTCTCATGCATACATAAAATGTTGAATTTCTTTGAGCTCTTTATTCCAGGCTGGCTAGGCTTTTCTTAAAAGGCACTTCTGAAACAGGCTGCAGTATTTGTATTCAAACAATTTGATAGTTACTAAGAAGCAACAGAATGAATGTATGTCTATCTAATAATGAATAGGTATTAGATTTATGGAGTCATTCTGGGTTAAGTGAAAAGAGTGAACTGCACAAAAACATAATACTTCCGTGTATTTTGTACTTTTAAAGTTCAAGAGGTTGCCCACCATTTCTTCCTTTCTGCAAAAAACCCACACTGGCTTAACTTCCTTAATAAAACAGAGCAAAAATTTAGATGACCATAGACAAAGCAGCTTGGAAAAAAACCTTGGAAACAGGAACAAATGATAAATTATTATGATAAAAGCTGAAAGATTTGTAAGTAACAAAGAAAACACAAGAAGGGACACAAACCAGTTAGTAACGTCAACTATTTAGCCATTATACGGTCATTTATGGAATTCAGACTTAATCTATAGAATAAATGCCATAGTCATTGGCCTTTCCAGTTGATGTGACCAGATAAAAGTCTAGTGTTGAATTTTACTCCTTACCAATGCAGAATTTCTGTAGCCTTGTAGCTTGTTTTACTGAATGTTGCCAGCAGGAAAGTCCTGGTAAGGTCCTTATGCTAGCAGAATATCAGACACTTGTCCCAGAGAATTGCACACTGGTGCCAATATGATCCTTCTTGTAGAACTACTTACAAACAGAACAATACTTAACACCATATTCTATGATGTCCTGAAACAATTTCTTAATAAAGGTAAGCATGTTCTCAACCATCGATTCAAAGACAATTTATCTCAAAGTTTAAGATTCATTTTACTACATTAAAATGAGCCTAGTGGTTAGAATGAAGTATGTTAGGCTAACTCAGGGGTCTGCAAAGTTGGCTCTTTTTAGACTGGGGGACTTTAACTCCCAGAATTCCCCAGCCAGCATGGCTGGCTGGAGAATTCTGGGAGTTGAAGTCCCCCAGTCTTAAAAGAGCCAACTTTGCAGACCCCTGGGCTAACCCCTGGGCTAACTCTGACCATAATCTGGAGTTTGACCCTGACTGCTCAAGATTGATTCAGCTTTCCATTTTTACGAGGTCAGTAAAATGAGGACCCAGATTGTTGAACGCAATATACTGGCATTGTAAACTGCTCTGAAAGTATTGTAGTGAACTATGGGGCGTATATAAGTCTAAATGCTATTGCTTTTAAAATGAATGTCACCGTATTACATTGAATTCTGTTTTAAAGTATGAATTATAGCTACAGTAAAGTTATAGTAACAGTAAAGTTTCCCCCCCTTCAAAACTAATGGATTTTTTTTTTTAAAAATGCAAGCTCTCAGATACATTTTGGCTTGTGCATTATCTTATACATCATGGGACTCAGGAGGTGGGCGTTTTCTGTCACTACACCTGTTTTTGTGGACAGATTTTTCCAGTGATGTCTATGTTTCCTACCCTACCTTCATTTAAAAGGTAATTAAGAACATGTTCCCCAAACATGTTGGATTAGGGTGGCGTGTGAGGCTCTTGTAGGATTTTGTCCAATGAGCCAGTTGTTTCTCTTTTCTGCTTTGTTATAAGATTTTCTCTATTGATTTTATGGCACATCAATCAATCAACCAAGTCTCTTGATTATATGTAGTGTAAAAATGCTTCTATATGAAAAAAATACCTCATAGCTGAAATAACTTCACATATTTTATTGTATTTGATGCGTAATACTATCAATGTTTTCCACTAACTAAAAGGAAAAGAAGAAAACTGTCAAAATCCCAAGGAAACAATTCATAAACAAGTACTACGACAATACTAATTTACGTATAAACTTACATTATCTTAATACAAATTGCCATTTCAGCTTATAGAAGCATTCCGACACTGCTTTCTTTAAAGTAATAACATTTTACTCAATTCTGAACCTTTTGTTTATCCACAGGAAACAGATGAGGATTTGTCCCTTTCCTGCATCTCAAAACCGACAACACCACCATCTCATTATCAATGCCAGACAGCAGACAGCTAACTCTGAGAAAACAATCAACCCCATTCCTGGATCTTTGCCCACTGCAACAATACTTTTAACTCAAGTTAAGCTCTCAACAGTTTCTGTCCTCTTCTTTAGGACTCGGAAAAGGCTTTCCTTAACATATGTCTGATCCCTGATAGAATCTCTAAACTATTTCATAAACAATGTCTGGAACTCTACAGAAAACAAATACCTGGAGGAAGATTCAATTTAAAATCCAATACGCGTGAATATAAAGGAGGCAGAGAAAAATACGTTTATTTCATTTGTGTAAGTGTTTCTGCTTTAGCTGCAATACAGGATAGGGAAATCAGGGTCAGGTACTAAGTAAAGAAAGATTTTGAGGGAATATAAAAATTTTGGAGGACAATATAGTCGAAAAAATAAACAATAATGGAACCAATGCCTCAGGATACACAGCCTGAGAGAAAAAAGGGACAAACCTACAGAGAACTCTGAAGGTTTTACAAATACCTGGATAAGAACCACCATGGTCGAAGCTCTTTGGGGCACCAGAACACCACAGAAAACAGATACATTGTTTTTGGTGGTACTTCACATATAAACATAAAGAACATGAGGGTACATTGTATCTCAATTTAAAAAGAAAAAAAGGAAATAACAATGTAAATGTTGCTATGGAAAAATACATACATCAGTTACATATACAGAGAAAGATTTTGTATATATCATACTAATTCAGTACTCCTCCAGATACCTGGTACTTTTCATTTAACATGCTGGATAAATGATTCCATTTTTTTAATGTTCTGGTTTCCTGGGTATTTATAGTTATTTGGGTTTCTTTTTAAGGCAAACTGATTAGTGAATCATTTATATATGTATACAAATACATGAATAATATGTGCAGCTTAGGAATTCTGGAATTTGTAGTCCCTACCATATCATTTGTCAGGTCTTTCTCCTTTCAGAAAGGAACTGGAGAAGGACTAGTTGAAAACAGCTCTTGCCTGGCAACAGTACTTGCTCCAAGCATGACCTAGCAGAACTAGCTTTTCAACTTTGAAAGTGCTAGTCAAAAAGAATATGGAAGCTTCCATGCAAATAGCAAAGGATGTCTCTGTGTGTTCATGAGCATGTATTACATAATAATAATAATAATAATAATAATAATAATAATAATAATAATAATAATAATAATAATAATAATAATAATAATAATAATAATAATAATTTATTTTATATACCGCGTCCTCTCCCCAGGGGGACTCGGAGCGGTGCACAGGGAAAACATTAAAACACATAAAATATATACATAAATAGATACAATAAGTAAAAACAGATTAAATCTAATTGTCCCTGCACTAAAATCCCCATTTTTAAAATTAACGTTCCCTAACCCCTAAGGTAGAGACTAACCTAGGCCGGCCAAGCAGAAAAAGTGTGTTTTTAATTTCTGACGGAAGGAGCGGAGGTCCGTAGTTGTTCTAATATCGGGGGGAAGGTCGTTCCAGAGGGCTGGGCCCGCCACAGAGAAGGCCCTTCCCCTGGGCATCGCCTGCTGACAAAGTCTAGTGGACGGCACCCGGAGAAGTCCCTCTCTGTGGGAGCGAATCGGCCGGGAGGATGTATGGGGCAGGATCCGATCCCGCAGATAGCTAGGTCCCGAGCGTTTTGAAGATGAGAACTAGCACCTTGAAGCGCACCCGAAAGACGACAGGTAGCCAGTGCAGCTCGCGCAAGAGAGGTGTTACATGGGTATACCTTGCGGTACCCATTATTGCTCACGCGGCTGCATTCTGGACCAGCTGAAGTCTTCGGGTGCACCTCAAGGGGAGCCCCATGTAGAGAGAGTTACAATAGTCCAGTCGGGATGTCACGAGGGCATGAGTGACTGTGCAAAGGGCATCCCGATCCAATAGGGGGCGCAACTGGCGTACCAGGCGAACCTGGTAAAATGCCCTCCTGGCCATGGCTGTCACTTGATCTTCCATGGACAGCCGGGTATCCAGGAGGACACCCAAGTTGCGCAACCCATCCACAGGGGCAAGGTGTTTGCCCCCTATGGCCAGTGATGGAGTAAAATAAATAGGGCAGCTGCAATCCTGTGTTCAGAACGCCTCCCTTTTACATACATTGTCGATAAAAAGGGTACAGGTTTATTACTTTTCTTAGTATTATGGTGTTTTTTTTTGTTACTATTTCATATTAGACATTTGGTATTTCAAAACTATTGCAGAAGTCATCAATATTCCATAATTAACTATGGTGGCTAGCATAGTATGAATCATAAGGTAACAATGACTTATTAACAAACATTCCTATCAATTTTATTCTTATTTAATGATTCAACCAGAAGCGAATACGCGTAGTCCTCAACTTAAAATCAGTCAATTAGTGGCCATTCAAAGTTATGACAGATACCGCAAAAACTCAATTTGCAAAGTTACAGTTGTTGCAGTGTACTTGCAGTTGTTCATCTTTATGACCAATTGTAGGAAAACCGTAATGACTTCTGCCTATCTCTCCCTCATCAGCCTACAAAGTCCCCACAGGCCTTGCACTTGCTTCTCTCCTCACTTGGCCCCTCACCCTTCTCACCTTTTGAAAGTCTCCAGAGCTTGGGCTATGGAAGGAGGGCAGTCCATTCCTGAGCTGATGGCATGAACTCAGAAGATGTTGCCATTTTCAGAGTGCCCACAATGCAATGCAGTTGCCCAGAAAAAGCCACTTCCAAGATCATGCAATGTAGCCCAAGAACGAAGAGTCCTGCTCTTCCTTAATGTGAACTCCAGGAAGCTTTGAACTGTTCCTGTGGACCTATCCAGAACAGATAGGAACACTTGGGTCAGATGGAACAATACTGGCAGAAGTTGTTATTTTCAGAGTGCCTGGATTCAATGAGGATGCCCACAAAATGGCAGCTGCTCTGCTTCACTAATGTGAGCTCTGGAAAGCTCTAGGAAGCAGAGCAAGCTGCTCTGTTCCTGGTTTGTGTGGCACAATTCTGGAAGTGGCTGCCATTTTCAAACCGTCCTCAATTCAATGCACCAAAATGGTACACACTTCCAGATTTGTACCAGGCAGCCCAGGAACAGAATGGCTTTTCCTCCCTCCCCATCATGAGCTCCAGAGATCTTTGAAAAATAAGTGTGAAGAGGAAGGCATAGCGCCCAGCGGGGTAGGAAGAAGGCCCAATGCCTGCAGGGAAACCAAGGGGCAGGAAATGGAATGTGGGTGCCCCAGGGGGTGGGGGAGATCTTAGCAAGCACAGGGCCTCCCAGGGCCTCCCCTATGGCACTTGAGGCACTCTGTGGTCTGCTTAACAGCCATGTATTTATTTAAAGAGCATATAAAGAAAATCAGGATTTAGGTAGCATTATGAATCAGTAACATGAATGTTTCATCTAATGGTCATCACAACTAACAACCATAATAAACAGGCACTATTACAGCCATCGTTGAAGGACTATCTCCAATATATCTCCAATATATATCTTAGTGATATACAAACTTTAGATGGCTAAAAGTCCAAATGTGGTATCATAATCAATAAATGGTTGAGTGGAATTTATTGACAGATTTGTTTTTCAAATATGAAGTTGTTTTTGACATTGATGCAATTCCCAAAGCTTAATTTACCATTCTTCTAAAGAGGGAATAAAGTATGATAAAGGCATAAAGCATCCATTATCATATACAAAGATATTTTTTTTACATTGTAAAATTGTAGTGATAAGGATTTAATCGCATTGAGTTCTTTAACTACTGACACTCCTAAATGTGGCTTTGCCCTCTGGAGAATTCAGTCCTTTCATGTTAGCCTTGTCCTTTTGGCATGGCTCTACTCACAAAAACATACCCTTTCTCAGAACTGTTATCTATAAAGCTTTATGGCCAGAAGGGAAAGTTTCCAAGGAACAGAACTCATGTTCTGTGATGAGCAAATATGGGCTTCAAAATATAACTAATTTAATTTACTGAGATTATTTGGGATATCCTAACTTTTTGTTACCAAAAATTGATTACATTTAACAGACATACATAATCACATGTCCCCTTTTAGGACAAAAAGTTGGAATCATGTAAATAGTTTGGCTTATTTCTGACATAAATATTTGGTTTTTTACTCCATTTGTCAGATTTTGTCTGGTTTTCTTGATTCTACATTCAAACAATACTAGGTATGTTTACCTAAGAGTAAGTGCTACTTATCAAACTAGACTTTTTGTTTTGGGGAAAAAAAACCAGGCTTAGGACTGCAATGCTAAGGTATTAATTTAGCAATTGTTGCTAAATTACCAATGGATATTTTTAAATATTCATCTTTTCATTTATTTTTCCTCAGCATTTCAAATTTAGCATAAACATTTCTTGCAGTTACTTCCACAATAGCCTATCATTTATGCCAAGACTGCAAAATGTGGGTCGACAGATATAAAAGGTAGATTTTCAAACCATTCCTAACCCTCTATTTTTGAAACAAATGTTACAATAATATAACCTTTACTGACACTATAAACTGGTATATGAATGTTTGTCAGGATACATAATAGGGCATTTCATATGGAAAATATGACTGATACCGTATTTTCACTTTGTTCTTTTTTAGCAAGTGTTTGATCCTTTTTAAATGATGTAATGGTTCTCCTCAGGCTTCTAAAGTTAAATTTAAGTTTGAAATAAATAATAAAAAACAGTTTTGCTTGTATTTTTGGCATCCCCTTTTTTTCCTTGGAAGAGTAAGGATTTCTTTTGCTTCCTTCTAAGTTTTACATTAGGCAGAGAACAGGAGGAGGAAGAGGTGGAGGATAAGATTAATGAACTTCAAAAGCAGCTCTGACTTATTCTTATGAGTCAGGCCCAAAATGATTCAGTGGAATAATAACCCTTAGTGTCTTAAAACAATATTAAGACTGCAGAAAGCTAATTATTGCAACTCTACTTTAAAAGTGAAATTCTACATTTTCTACACTGTAAAGGGATCTCTTGCTGCATTGATACCTGGCAAGATTTCCCATTTGGCATGAGTGGAAATTAACAAGAATTTCCTGGGGAAAGCAGGAGGGGGGGTAGGATGAGAAAACAACTCTACTCACACAAATTGGGTGAAATCTGTAAGGAGAAATCCTCGCAGAGGATTGACTTTGTTAAATATGTGCCTGGGGTCAAGGGGACTCAAAAAAGGTCAGGGAGTTGTGCTTTATAGTCCGGCAATTACACACACACACACACACACACACAAATAATAAGGGGATATTTTTGATGCCCATTATTGAGCCAAATTACAGTGAAACAGAAGTATGACTCTAGAAAGGGGGTGAAATTATAAATTATAAAACAAATGAGAAATGTGCAGTGGCAGCCACATTTACTCTAAGTACTTAGCAGAAATTACAGACTTTGGGAAACTAGCTGATACTGCAAATATATATAAATATACTGTATGTATGTATGTGTATATATGTGTGTGGTGTGTGTGTGTGTGTGTGTGTGTGTGTGTGTGTTTATACAGAATTAAATTTTTATATCCATTGTTGCTCTTGTGCTTGGTGGCTTTTCATGTTCAGTAGTTTTTTTTAATTCTATAAAAACATATGCTTTTAGATTCTGTTTATAATGAATTGTTTATTAACACCACCACACTATCTGAATAATTTGCTGTTACTTGGTGGTTTGTTTTGATCTTCATTTTTTTTTTAATTCTTAAGAACTGAGCCTTTTATTTAAAAATGGAAGTAGCAAAACAAATATATTAAAATGAAGCTGGGGTTGAGAGAAAATGGGTTTGGGTGTAATCATTTCTGCTTGCTACTTTTCCATTAAAAACTTTTCTCCACTTAAATCTGCATTTACGAATTACCACATTCTTTCTACTATTGGGGTAAGGCAGTAAAGAACGAAGAAGTCACATCAGGGTACAATTTCAAGAAGTCCCTCCACCCCAAAAGTAGGAAACAGAATGGTGCAGTATGGTATTAAATGTGGCTCTTCTTCCTCATAGAATTTTGCCCTCAATTCTAGTAATATGGGGGTTGGGGTGGGGGTGGAATACTCAGTACAGTAAAATTATTACAATAATACAATAGCAGAGTTGGAAGGGACCTTGGAGGTCTTCTAGTCCAACCCCCTGCCCAGGCAGGAAACCCTATACCATTTCAGACAACTGGCTATCCATCATGTTCCAGGGTTGGGGCATTCACAACTTCTGGAGGCAAGCTGTTCCACTGGTTACTTGTTCTAACTGTCAGGAAATTTCTCCTCAGTTCTAAGTTGCTTCTCTCCTTTATTAGTTTCCACCCATTGCTTCTTGTTCTGCCCTCAGGTGCTTTGGAAAATAATTTGACTCCCTCTTCTTTGTGGCAGCCTGTGAGATATCGGAACACTGCTATCATGTCTCCCCTAGTTCTTCTTTTCATTAAACTAGACATACCCAGTTCCTGCAACCGTTCCTCATGTTTTAGCCTCCAATCCCCTAATCATCTTTGTTGCTCTTCTCTGCACTCTTTCTAGAGTCTCCACATCTTTTCTACATTGTGGCGACCAAAACTGAATGCAGTATTCCAAGTGTGGCCTTACCAAGGCATTATAAAGTGGTATTAACACTTCACGTGATCTTGATTCTATCCCTGTTTTGCAGCCTAGAACTGTGTTGGCTTTTTTGGCAGCTGCTGCACACAGCTGGCTAATATTTAAATGGTTGTCTACTAGGACTCCAAGATACCTTTCACAGTTGCTACTATTGAGCAAGGTACCACCTATACTGTACCTGTGCATTTTGTTCGCATACTGTACCAAAACCACATTAGAATATTTTAGTGGTAATGTCTGTCTGTCTGTCTGTCTATTTATCCAGCCTTCCCACAATCAAAATGGATCTTGGTGGTTTTGGTACCCATACACATGCTATCACATTAGAAAAGGTATAAAGGTGTAAAATACATTCTCCCATCAGAATAGTTTGTAAGTGTGTGCATGCATGCATTTTTTTTCTTTTAAATCCTACCAGTCACTAAGTGCTACTTAGTGTAAATGCTTTTTTTGTGTTCTAGCAAGGATTCTGTACTTCAGCATGATGCACTTCATATGTTCATGTTAATTTTTAATTTGGAAAACTAGGCGCTTCATATCCACTGACTTTTAAAGCGAGACTGAGTTTGAGCAGTTGGGGAGGGGAAATCGTTCGAATTCTGCTGCCTGACCTATGCAATCTAAGATGCACATCTGAATGAACAGTTAGTACAAGGCAGGGACTGGGGGTATGAGAAAGTTCTCCCCACCCCCACCTCTAACTTGCTAAGCTTCACTATTTCCATAAAGCACCTTAAAACAAGTGTGCGAACACTTTAAGATGAAAGTACCAAACACTCTTGAGGTTTGCAGGGGAAAGTCGATCTGCTTGACTTTTCTCTAAACAGACAGGAATGCCCGTGATTCAGCAGCCTGTATAAATAAAAGAGGTCCTTATTTCCTAATTTTGCTGGCTAGCCACACTGCAGTACTCTCTGTGCCGCTGCCAAAGGGAATGCGAAGCTGGAACTACACCCAGCTGCTGAAGGATGGCCTTTGTTAGCCAGCCAGGCCTTACTGGCCATCTTCTGGCACCAGAACTATCATATCCTGCTAGAAAGACCTCTGTCTCAGGCTTGAGAGCACTCTCGTCTGCCTAATAGGACTAAACAACAGATTTCTGCCCAGTCTGTGTTGCAAGAGGACAGCTGGAAACTCAGTTAGTGGCAAAGTAACACCTGTTCAATCATATTTATGGAGAAAGTGCTTTGCTAACAGAAAAGTGAAGTAATACCAGGAGTTATTCCACAGGGGTAGAAGGGAAAAGGCATCAAAGCACAAAGCACCTCTGTGATACTAGCAGCCAGCCACTCATGTGCCAACCCCAATAGTCATGAAGCCTTGAAAGTGATCTTATCCCCAGTGCTGCTCACTGAATTAACTGAACAGCTTCTCAACAAGGTGGCTTGCCACCAGCAGAAAGCCTATGACATATACACAGTTGGGCTGGATTTATTTGCAAGGAGAAAAGGAGCACACCTTCTCCCGCACAAACACAAGTCTTTCATTTGGCAAACACCACCCAAACTCTTAACACTTAAAGATATAAATCCAGGGGCTTCAATGCTTTTGAAAATCTTACTTCTAATTGTTCAAAGTAAAACTAAATTCCTGAACAGTAAAGATTACTGAGACAGGTTTAAGTCCTTTTTCATCCTCATTTTACTTTTACCTTTCGTCTTGCAAGCTTAGTTATAGAGGTATGTTATTGCTTTTGCTTATTCTCGGGAATGGTCTCAGCTACAGCCAACTGCCAACCTTTTTGCTTCTCCGAGTAGAAGGCAAGTTCTCCCTTTAAAGGCTCTTAGGCTGCTTCCTAAGAGAGCTATAATATTCAGGGTATAATTGACTTTTCAAAGGGGGAAACGAAATTGTTTTTGTATATGGTTACAGCAGCTAGGTTGCTGATTGCTCAGCATTGGAAAAAAGATTTTTTACCTACGATTGATCAATGGATTCAGAAGGTGGCGGGGTTTGCGGAAATGGCAAAAATCTCAGCTTTTCTAAAAGATCAGAAGCAGGAGAATTATATACAGGATTGGGCAAAATGGATTGATTATATACAGAATAAATACCAGACTAGGAAGTATCATGTAGTTTTTAGCTAAGAGTGTTTAGATTGATAAGCTGATAATTAAGGGCAGAGGCGTAGCGTGGGGGGTGCAGGGGGGGCCGGGCGCACCGGGCGCAACATCTGGGGGGGCGCGCTCCAGAGACCCGACTCGGAAGCTCTCCTCCGCGGGTCTCTGGAGTTGGCGGCGGCGCCTGGGTGCTCCTGGGCCGGCGAGAGTCGGGGAGCGAACAGCGGCCAGTAGGGGCCAAACCCTCCCGGGCCATCCCCCGGCTGAGGCCAGCGCCGGCCCCTCGCACCCGCCAGCGCCACCCGAGGCAGCCAGGCGAGACTTAAAGGCGCAGGTCTTTCGAAGCAACGGCCGTGCGGAGCCCCTGGAAGACTCCTCCGTTCCGAGCCAGCCAGAGGAGCGGCGACCTGGGCCCCGCGGCGGCCCGGGAAGACCCTCTTGCCCCGGCTTTCGGGCCGTCGCCCTCCGTAGAAAGGAGCGTCGGGTGTCCCAGGCCCGCACCACGCAAAGGGCGCCCGCTTCTCCCCAAGGCGAGGCAACGAGTGTCGGAACCGGATGGCCGAGCCCTTTAGGCAGCGGCTGCCCGCCGGATCCTCGCGGGAGGTGCGTGGGCTCGACACCACAAGAAGAGCTGCCTCCCCCGAGTGCTAAAATCCACGGGTTAGGGGGCGCAAATTACTTGCCTTGCCCCGGGTGCTGACAACCCACGCTACGCCACTGATTAAGGGATATAATGGGAACAGAGTAAATAATATATGGATTGTTTGGAATTACTAGAGTGGTGTATAGTGGAAGTCAGGGGGGTGGGTTGTAACGGGAGGTGGGGGAGGGTTAGGGTGGAGGGAGGGGAAATATATTTGTATAATTAGTTTAAAAGATGGGGATAATGGGATATGGTTATTTTATGAGAAACTTATATCATGATGGGTGGGAGGAGGGTGGGAGGGGGGTATAGTATTTGATGTATTTGATTTATATTATATGTATTGGGGGGAAAGGGGGGAAATTTTTGTTTGTATAAAACTTTTCCAATAAAAAAGAGAGCTATAATATTCTTCCTGATTCAGATAAGCATACATTGCCAACCAATCAGCCAATCAGCAGAAGCTGTTTTGCATCCATGGAGCATCTATAGAGCCGTGATGGAGTAGCTATAAGAGCCGTGGTGGCACAGTGGTTAGACTGCAGTAATGCAGGCTACTTCTGCTGACTGCCTGCTGCCAGAAGTTTGGCAGTTCAAATGTCACCTGCTCAAGGTTCACTCAGCCTTCCATCCTTCCAAGGTCTGTAAAATGAGGACCCAGATTGTTGGGGGCAATATGCTGACTCTGTAAACAGCTTAGAGAGGGCTGTAAAGCACTATGAAGCAGTACATAAGTCTAAGTGCTATTGCTAGTGCTATAGGACTCCTCTTAAAATAGCTCTTCCTCTGCACAATGCTTTCCAGTCTTCCTCTACCAAAATTAAGGGACACTGTTATTACAGTGACATTGGTTGATCTTGAAAAGCAAACAGAGCCAGACCTGTTAAATATCAGGATGAAAAATACCACAGAATCCTGGGTCTATAGAGCTGATTGGGAAACCAAGAAAGCACCCAGGAGAGAGCAATGATAATCGTATTTCATACTTATGTCAAGAAAATAATATGTGTTTATGTAAACATTAATGGTCAAGTTCAACTGTAGGTAGACTTTATCTTGTGAAGAACCGAAACAATAAATGAAAAACCTCTTAGCCAAACCTATAGCTGAAGGTAAAGCAATAAGATTAACAGCTTCCTCAACTACCACATCTCACTAAGTGATCCAGTTATTTCACATTAAATTTCACATTAAATTATGGTCCAGTTATTTCACATTAAATTAGATGAAAAAATGCTTTAAAGAAATAAAAAAGTAAAGGAGGAAATGCCAAAGGTGGTGAAGCATTCCCTTCAATTGAAGAATGTCACTGTTGTCATTGCAAGAGGTTCAAAAAACAGGGTAATCCTACGCCCATTAAATTATAAGTAATTTCCATTATATTTAACAAATTTTATTCTCACAAGAATACCTATAATTTTAAAAACCCAGGATACAACAAGAAACAATGGAAATGGAAAAGTTTATTGAACATACCAACTAAAAGGCTTTTTAAACATAAACAATTTTTTTCTGCACATGACCTCCTAAATATGTGCAGTGGCAATATGCAAGCTAATTTACACTATCCTATTATTCATTCTTGTTTGCAGAAACATGTTTTATGATGAAGATGCTAGAATTACTATAACCTTCTCCATCCTAGTGCTAAGTCTGATCTTGCTTCCACCTATTCTGTTACAATCTCAAAAGAGCAGAAAACAGAAAGCTGAATAAAGCCTCTAAAATAACAAACAAGTTTAATACCCCAACCAACAGAATCTGGCGCCTATAACTAAGTCTGGGTGGCTACAGCAGAACTAATGCACAACAGTCCCATATAACAGAGACATTCATGGTTGGATACCGCAGAAAATACATTTTTAGCCAAATTATTCCTGTTGTTATTATAAATCAAGAAATTTTAAAGGTCAGGGGCCAAAAACACTGTCCCAGGGCACGAGCATTGCTTTCTTTGGCTGTAGAAATAATCTTGGAGACACAACAGCTATATTTTGTCTACACACATTAGAAATCTGGTGGCCACTTAATTGCTTCCTATCTGCTTACCTGGGATGAAGTTCAACTAATTTCTACCTATTAATAAAGATAAAACATTTTCTTTCCTTTTTTTTCCAGGTTGAAATATCAGTACACCATTCCGGGATTCGACACTTAAGGATGCTAGTAGTTGAGCAACACCTTTCTTGACAATATATAACTCAACCCACTCAAATTGCTTATGGGAAGGGACAGATCTCTCTACAATTCCCAGTACTGCTTATTAAATTGTCCCACCAGGTAATCAGTGTAGTCGATTACAAGTATGTCTAAATGTGTAGGCCTGCTTGAAGAAATATCCCGATTCCCGCTTTGAACTGTAATGGCAAAAAAAATATTACTTTCTTAAATTAGGAGCCGACAAGCAGCCTACATCAGCCAGATTACTACATGATCAAACAGAAAATACAGCACATTGGAGAGCCAGACACTTCCCTACTGCAAGTCTGGCTGATATATTTTTGCTACCTGGGCTAGTTAAGGGTAACAGCGGACCTATCCTTGAGACCATAACTGTCCTTAGGCCCAGGGGGGCCAATATGATATATGTGCAAGTACAACCTAGTATGGTTTCTTAACAGACACAGGATTTACAACAATGGTTACTTTTGAAGAAAATATTGTACAGAAAAAGAATTGACAAAGCAATAATTTTAGCCATGGGACAAAAACAGGCATACCTATATTTCATAATCCTACACTTATATACATATTTATGTCTATACAAACACAAAAATAGACAATACTATACATGCAGAAACATGCACATATACACTTTTGACACAATTGCAATGAAAAATTAAATGTTATTAAGTACAGAGCAAATAAATCTCATCAACTTTGTTAATAAATAAAAGAAATGGTAGATTTCTACTGCTTTACTGCTTTTTTTTGCAAAGAATACTGTTGCACCTACGGTTTTCTATACCTGAAAATTTATTTCAGATTTCAGGGCATGGTATATTTTATGAAGATTTAAATATAACAAATTACTAGAAAACAATCTTGAAATATAATATGAACTACATTAACTAATTGTACAAATAATTAAAAAAACAATGTATAATGAAGTCAAATATTGGGCATGACATAGGGTATGCATTAGTAATGGGAATATTATGATCGTATGAAGACAACAGACATATGTTGATAATAAAGGCAATTGTAGAGTTTATGTTGTCAAATTGTTCACTCTTGATGACCACACAGATTGAAGAATTACATAATTACATAATCCAACAGCATAATTTGGGAAAGTTTAGCATCCATTGTCTATACCAGGGGTCTGCAAAGTCGGCTCTTTTAAGACTGGTGGACTTCAACTCCCAGAATTCCCCAGCCAACATAGCTGGCTGGGGAATTCTGGGAGTTGAAGTCCACCAGTCTAAAAGAGCCAACTTTGCAGAACCCTGGTATATACCGTTCAAAGTGGCTCCAAAACGTGACAGAGCAAAATTTTATGCAGACACTGCACTATGTTAAAGTCACAGGCTCCACTCTGAATAGACACAAACATCATCACACAATTTGTCCCATTAGTTATCAAACACACATACGTAGTACAAGTATATACTGTAGTGTGCATATATAACTACAACTTTAATAATACAATCATCATATTTTTACATCACTACCCTATATTGAACTCACTAATTTGTCTTATAGCATATTCAACTTCTTTGACAACGAATACTTTATAATGGGTCTTCAAAAGAGAACTATGAATTTTAGCAATTATTTATAATTTACAGATGTTTTGAAAAATCTATTAGTATTGGAATACTACTTTGGGAGTTCCAGTTAAATACAACAACAGTTGGACCGCTCATGGGAGAAACTTAAAAGGGATTCTGTATTAATAGTTTCTGTTTGGACACTATGAGAAGAAATGAATACATATCTCAGAATCATCAAATAAGCTATCTGAATCGGCTACAGAGATGTAAATTTGTTTATGCACACATGCATAAATATTTGAAATATTCTTCTTATATTATGGAAGCATGCTCATTTTCCACAGTATTTTTCTGCTGAGGAGGTCAACTACCGAATAAGGTACACTTTGTGTAAACATACAATTTTTTTTATTGTTGTTGCTTAAATAATACAAGAGGTATTCAACGAGGTTCATTTTGTGCAGCTATATTTTAAAATTGTACTATATTTTCTCCCCTTAAAAAGATTAAAATATCTAAGAGAAAGTACACAAGAAACTTACAGATACAATGATATAAAAAGAGGTCATAGTGAATATCCACTTTATTATTTATTTGCTTCCTTCAAAAATTCATACATCTTGTTCCAAGATTCCGAGTTTATACCAAACAACAAAACTATAAAAGAATAGAGGTAACACTAATTTGATAAAATTCATTAAAACAATCATTATAACAATATAAGTGTCTCCAAACCCTCCCATCTTTTTATTAGTAGAAGGAAACATCTATTTGAAACTGAAATTTTATAAAACAAAAACATGCAGAATAATCTATCATACAAATAGTTCCTAAAGTTATAAATGGAAATTTTGCTTGGTTTATGACATGAATAGGTTTCTAGAAGAAAAAACTCTTTTGATTTATATGTGCAAGTTAAGAAACAAACAAATATTTATCTATATACTACTAAAACTCTGTAACCTCTAATTCCCAGGGCAATGATGGCGAACCTTTTTTGGTTCGTATGCCATAAGCAGGGGGAGCACGGTGTGTGTGTGTGTGTGTCATGCACAGGCGTGCCACACTCATAATGCAATGCATGACACACCCACATGCATATGCGTATAACAGGCGCATATGCACCTCCATTTTTGCATGCTTTTTTGCATGCGCTTCCAGTTTGCTGGAACCATTATATTTCATTAAAAATATAATAAAGCATTTGTGACATAATACAAAATGTCAGAAAACCTTTCCTGTGGTCAATTGCTAATGTTTGACTGTGCTATACAGTTTAATATTGGCTACTTTCAAGGCAGATACTTCTCTGGCTATCTCTCTGAATTTTTAAGAAATTTTCAAATAAACAAGAAGCTCTGCCATTGTTTAAGCCATTGAGGAATTTGTTAAGGAAATATCTCTGAATGATGACCCAACAAGCCACCAGTTATTTAGCATTAAAATATCAATTCAATTCAAGGTATTATCCCCATTGTCATCCACTCGTCTCCCTCATGCTAGGTGGGAAAAATGCTATTTGGCTGGACGACGTAAATTGAAACATAATCCAGGCAAGGAAGGGGAGTCAATCTTTTTTTTTTACTAACTATATTCCTACATCTAGCTGACACATAATGATTTGTTTACTTTTGATGTAGGTTGTTTTTTTAAATTACCTAATTTCTTGTTAAAACACAGTTCATCCTTCCCATAACCCATAAGATTGCAACAAAATCTGAGGTGAGTTGCAAATTTGAAACACCTTGAGTGGATTGCTGTCAATAATCATTCTTACTCTGCTTGGTCAAGCCAACAGGAAAGTCAACACTTTCTACATAAAATTAATTATTAATGTGAAGTAAGAGTAGCTATTTTAAAAATAAAGTCCAAATTTCATAAGTTATATAAAACTATGGTTTTGAATTTGATTTCTCCCCAATGAATAATTTTGTTACATAAAGGGCTTGTAACTTTGTTTAACTTAATTTTAATTTAAAATGTAATTATTACAAGTGGTATATTAATTTCTTGCCCAGTCTTTCTATAGGAGAGTCACATAATTCATTTATCATTTCAGACAGTCATAGCACCACAAAATCTGAGAAATTATTACTTAACAGAGTCAATTGCATTGGTAACCTTTGTCTGAGTTCTTGTAGGTGGTTCTTTTTTCCTAAGATTTTTTTTTAGCATTTTAAATGCCAATGCCAAACAATGCATTTTACATAGGTATGGATGAGTGGATGGGGGGAGACATGTAAATAAGGTTCATCTGAATGCCAGTATGTGAGTTACAGATAATCCTCGTCTTACAATCATTTGCTTAATGACAATTCAAAAGACAGTCTCAGAAAAAGTTACTTATGACCAATCTCAAAATTACAACTGTCATAGCAACCCCATGGTCATGTGACTGTAATTTGGACATTTGGCAACCAGCTCAGACTTAGAAAAGTTGCAGTATCTTAAGGTCACATGATGACAATTTGTGACCTTTCCAACCACACCTTTCCAACAGGCAAAGTCAGTCGGGAAAGTCAGATTAATAACCGTTGTAAAAATAATAGCGTGTTAGGTCAGGTTACATTATGAATCACTTAATAACTGCATCAATTAGCCATTCAAGTTTCAGCCCCAATGGTGGTCACAAGTAGGGGACTACCTGTAGTGAGCAATTCTAGCCTGAATATAAGCCAAACAGATTGTTGATGGCAACAAGTTACAAAGCAACGTCTCCAATGAAAATAAATTTGGCAGGAGAATTAATATTGCGGGGGGAGGAAGAGAGTCACGTAAGTTCCCAAGAAATTGCATCTATGACTTTATAGGTAATGAAGAGAGATTTATTTACAATAAGTAAACATATTTTATTTTAAAAGCATGTCCCATGATGTCAGAACTAAAATAATTGTACATGAATCTGTGAAAACATAAAAACAAAGTTTGCAATAATAAAAGACATAATCCACCTTTTATGTGTTTCCAAGAAAAGGCAACAGATAATCTTCTATTATCTGTTTCAAAAACAAAGACTATACTTCCCAAAAATAAAGAATAAATACCATAATTCACAAGCGAAATGGAAATTGTTAAGTAATATTATTAAATATTGGTCCCATACTTAGAATTACTGTATTAACAGTATGAGCTCAAAGTGCATGTTAAATAAAATACCATTCACGTGTCAATAAAGAAAGCTCTCTTTTCTGAAAAGGACAATAATAGTAATCTGATTCTTCTATCTTATGATACAGCTAATAATAGGTAAATGAAAGTGTCATTATCTGTTCCTAGTGCTAAATACAAGTCAGTATAATAATAGATTGTATTATAATTGTATCATTAACGGTATTATTTTTTCTACTTGGTTTCAATATTAACGGTATGCAAACTTTCTCAGTGTACTTAAAATTTGGCAGTTGCAGCTGATATTTTCCTATTCTTACATATGGATTCCATTTAGAAAATATTGCTGAAATAAGGGGTGTTTTCACAGATGTGAAGATATCTTTAAATTGTTTAAGGCTGCATCTTAAATAACACATAGCAACTTCCATACTCGGAATGAAAGCAATGTGTGGAATTTAATAAACGAAGCCTTTGTCTCTCAAGGCTGAAAAAGGAAAAGCAGTAGCAAAGGTTTTTTTTATTATTATTTCATTTGCATCTTGTCTAAAATCTTCTGAGGCAAGGTATCTTATCTATGGTTACTAGAGAGTATTCAGCACCAAAGTATATAACATGCATACATATAACACACTTTCTAACTCTCTTCTTTTTTTTAAAGACTGCCTTATCTGCTCGGACTAGATTATTTCGCTAAGAACAACTCTGTACTGATTAATGTTGTATGGTCAGAATTAATGTTAGGGTAAGAGGAATCAGCAAATCTGTTCCACTCTTAGACTAGTCTTTAATCTTTCTAACTTCTGGAATTATTTCATCCCTCTTGTTTTATTACATAGACAAAGTAAAAAGAAAAGGATAAGAAGGCAGGGGATGATTCTATGCTGTGCTTGTAGACCCCAGGGTTCCTCCATCTTTATGATTCCACACAAAGGGGGCTAATGCAACATTATTTTATCTAATAAAAAGGATTTTATTTAAAAGGTTCTCTTCATGCCAAAACTGTGTCATGGAAGCTATTTATCTAGGGAACTCATCTGTCAGAATTTTTAATGTTGGCGATAATTTCAACCTTCTGATGCAATTGGCTATTACATGCGTACGGCTATAGGGCTCTGCAATTATATTGAAATAAAATGCAATCAACATCTTGGAGGGCAACAACTCAGAGGGCTGGTCCATGTGATACACACTTCTTGACTTTGCTCGCTATGTGGCACATGTCAAAGAAAAAGACTCTCTTGAGCTGATCTTCACTCTGGATGACTATACATACACTCTATGTACTTTTCTTGACAAATACAATGGTTTCTCATTGCAGAGAATCTCCTACTGAATTTTGACTTCTCATTCTATTCTGTATGGAATTTCCTGGCAGACACCCACCCAAGAATTAACTAAGTCTAATCTTGCTTAGCCCTTTCAAGATTAGTTAAGGTTGACTAAGTGCTGCCATCTGCTGTGACATGAACAGCATAGTAATACCAAAAATACACTTCCGTCTACTGGCATGAGACTTCTTCCTAATGCACAAGGTGCGTACATTTAATATTTGACAATCTGTCTGCAAAACTCAAATAAAATAATCTAAATGTTTAACAGAACAAAAAAAATTGGGGGGAGGGAGAAATCTAAAACATACTGTACATTTTTGATAACATCAAAAAAAAACATATGCAGATTACATATGTACATGAGCTAACCTTCCATAGCAAAGAATATAAAAGATAATCATAACTCAACTATGTAGAGAATATTTTATCTCCAAAATGATCCTGAAATCTTTGTTTGAGTGATTCAAACTCATGTTTGAATCACTCTTCATCATCCCTTAACTAGCCTAAACCAATCTGTACCTGTTTGTTTTATTCTTAAAATTGTTGTATTCTTAAAATCTTCCTGACTCAGGTAATTTTTTAAAAGACTATGCCTATCATGGAATGTAGAAAAAAAATCAAATGAAAATATATTAAAACAACCTGTTGAAGCATGGAGCACTCAAAATTGCAATTTAATGTTAAGAACATTTTGTACACCCTTAACTTTTGAGTTTCTTCTATATTAGCAGTAGCACCCATACACAGCACAGAATTCCTGGTGGCTGCTAAAAATGACTGAATAGAGTATCTGTTCTGGATGTAGCCTACAACCTTTGGCTAAAATAAAAATAAAAATGCATTTTATGTATAGTTCATTTCTTTTTTCTGATCTCTTTTAACACAGGTAAACACAGCTTCATGCAGGCATCCTACATATTTCCTTAGTTGCTTAAAAAGATGCTGGGGTAATTCTAAATTAGAAAACAGCAGGAGAAGAAATGGTTAAAAGCTGTATAATGCTCTATTTCTCATCTACTGGTCTTAGCTTCAATTTTGAAATGCTTTTAGAAGGAAAAAGAATTGTTGAACTACCCATAATGTGCACTTCTGAATCTCAATTAAATTTCTAAGAATCAGCATCCCTAGCAGCAGGATAGTATGTAAAATGTTAATCTAAAATAGCAATTTGGGGAGGAAAAAACAGCAACATCTCTAAACTTTCATTTTAATAGAATCACAAATCTTTAAATTGCATAGTATTTCTCCCACTATCCATAGTTAGTGAAATATTGCTTAGAGCCATTAAACTGCCACATTTTTGTTGAGGAAGGAGAAGGAATAATTGAAAAAAGTTGTAATAATTTTATGAACTGGATAAATAAAGCTGCTAATTTTTTTTTAATGCTTACCTGTTTTACTATCATACCATGTATTTTTTTCAGTTTTCCCCTCATGCAAATTTTATAGCATGCTCCTATCAATGTCTATTTAAAAGTGTGTCCTATGAAATTTAGTAGAACGTTTTAAAAATTTTCTAAAGCCCTTAAATGGAGGCAAATACCAGACACTCAAAATATTTACTTTTAATCTTCTAAAATGCATGTTGTCTTTTGCCTTGAACTATGATTTACAATAAAAAGTTGAGTGTGAAAGAAATTACATTGCATTACAAACAAGTGTACAAATTAATTCAGAAAGCAGTAATTTCAAATTTTTCTATGCTTAACTGTGTACTGCATTAAACCACTTTTTCTGTACAAATTAATTTACTGCATCAGTGATCGATGTTTATGTTTAGGCAATTTTATTTCTCAGTATGGTAAAATTAGACCTAATAGTTGCAACCTGTTATGTCCAATCTGTCACTGAAATTCAAATAGCTTTTTTATATTATTCAAGGAGCAATTTGGAGGAGTGAAAACCATCTAAAACTAGAAGACAAATAACTCCATTGTAAGAACTCAATAGTCTGTGTCAACAACCACATCTATGAATGAGGGAACATTTGCCTTATGTGTCTTTTGCAATCTTTTCTTTCCTTTGATATCTTTGACAGCTTCAAGGCTGCTGAGCCATAAATGTGGCCATGTACAATCAGGAGGGGGTGCTTTGAACACCAACTTGTGTTTACTTGTGTTTCTGTTTTAGTGAAAAGATATTGCTGAACCCAAGAAGAACTTCATCCTTAATGTTATTAAGGAATCATTATGCATACGTGTAGAGCTAGAGTTGCAAACTTCCTATGCAATGGAAAGGCTTGGATTTCAACTTAAAAATGCCAAACACATTTTTGAATAAATCAGTGACTGGATTTGTGAATTTCTGAAGTGTTGTGGGGAAATGATATTTGCACGTTTTTGCTAATTAAACTTCAACTAATACACTTGCTTTTTATATTCTGTACTTTACATATTTTATATACTGTATTTTTTTAATGGCATGTGGCACTTTTTCGGTTTGTTTTTTGTTCTGGTGCACAGGACAGGGTCACACTGTTTGAGTTGAGCAGCCTTGCAAAACCAGTAAAATCAATCAATCTACTTCTACCTCCCCACATTTATCTTTCCCTGCAAAAGGAATTACTGGTTTTCTATCTCATTCTCAGGATGCTGGAGAACTTCTTTAAGGGGTATTTTTGTAATTATCTGCATTGTTAAGAGTCTCGGTGTTGTTTTTCCCTGCAATGCACTTCATCAGTCTGTAGACTTGTTCATTCCTTATACGTTCTGCTCTAAAGAAATCCTTCTCGTTGGCAATAACTGTATAGAAACCCCCCAGAGGTGCTTGTACAATGAAAGAGAAGACACTGTCACATGTATCTTGGCTATATCGTAACTAAAAGCAGTGCAAGAACTCCAAGCCCCATGCATGAAAATCTCACTGAAATGTTGTTCTTTGGGGGAAGGGAAACTTTTTGAATTAAAAATAGTGAAAATAGGTGTGTCTGTATTTCTCTCCATATTTTCGGTTCTCATATTTTATACTTCATATTTATGCATACATATATGCTGCATACATTTTTCCTGTATGTGATATGGATTACTGGATTGTAGTACTAATGATATATTACTGTGGAAGGAAAGACTCCTATAAATTAAGAGTTGCATTTTTAAATGTTATTAAAAATGTGACAATATGTAATTAAATATTTGTTAATGAAAAACACAACCATCTGTTGTTACACATCTTTTCACTTTGATAGTCATACTATGCCTCATATTAATTTTATTCAATTAGCACATGATAGCCAGCCATACCAACCAGTTTTGAATGGGTACTTCTAATATGCTGAGTTTTTCCAGTTCACATTTTTTTCCATGTGGAATTGGTACATAGTGGAAAGGCTTGGAGGATTTTTCAAAGACAATTGATTGATCATTAAATGCAAGCACAATTACAAGATATTTACCTTTCAAAGTATTATTCTGAGATACTTAGTATGTTTTCCCTTTCATTACTATTCTTAAATTCCAACAAGACTTGTTCCATTTGAAGAGTTATATTTTTATTTT
This sequence comes from Rhabdophis nuchalis, assembly GCA_039707465.1. NCBI lineage: Eukaryota > Metazoa > Chordata > Lepidosauria > Squamata > Natricidae > Rhabdophis > Rhabdophis nuchalis. The sequence goes on from CM077645.1 coordinate 173,262,841, forward strand.
TGATAAACACATGCATACAACACATTTTTATTATTTATGTAGATAATCTATTGAAATAAAACCACTGTGATGATTACATTTTAATAATTAAATTTAATAATTATTTTATAATTTAATAAAAGTTTAATCTTTTTTTTTAATGCAGCTTTATGTAGATAGTATAATAGTATAATCCAATGAATGATATAAGCCTAAACATGCTTACTTCATATTTAGTATAATTTAGTATAATAGTATAATAGTATAATCCAATGAATGATATAAGCCTAAACATGCTTACTTCATATTTCTATCTAATTGCTAGTTTGTATATACATCTACAGAACAATTCTATATACATTGTACTTAAAAGTAAATGTTTCTGTCGGCATCCAATCCTGTCTTAACAATATTTAGGATTAGACCTACTAGCTCTAGTTAATCTCCATTTTCAGAAGATTAGCTTCCTCTCTTGTAATCTATTGCTATGTTTTGGAACATCAGTTCATTTATTTCAAAATGTAATAACAGAAAAATATGGATTATGGATTAAAGAGGCAGCAAACATAAATTTTATGTTTATTTTCTATTATGTTATAATATGCCATAACATAAATTTTAGTTTATTTTATTTCAAACTTCTGTGCTATTTCTTCAGGTTAGTGTAGGGAGTTACACCATTGTTTTACATCCCGCCCTTAATATTTAATAGAAGAAAACAAGATACAATGACCAGCATGTGGAAGGAAATCAACCACACATCAATTTGCTTTATAATTCATAGTTTGAGGATAGTCCATCCTAACAGATTAAATGTAATCCAAGCCTTGACTTTCAGCCAGGTCCATCCAACAGGAGATAGACAAGATCTACAGGGTGGTACACAATATTTTTCTAATTCTGCTTTGTCACAACAACTAAGAGATTTAGGATCTCACACATCTTCCTCTCTTCTTCTTGTTCTGCATAGCAACATTCAACCATTAGATCCTGGGGCAAAGCTGAGCAGAATATTTCCTGTTTCTGTGATGGTTTAAACAGAATTATAAGTTTGTTCCAGTACTTTTAAGGGATAATTGAAAATACTATGTGACCACAAAGTTGAATGAATTTATTTGTAGCCTATTGACTCGAGTAATTACTATTGTTACGTTTGTTGTTTGCTTCGTCTCCTTTCTTTCAATGACACCTCCTATACTTCTATATACTTTTACAATTTTTCTTTAACTGGTAATTGCTAATTTTAATGCATTATACATACACAGAACTACATATACACATTATATTTTACACACACACACGCACACACAGACAAATGGAAGAGCAGCAGGAAACCATGGCCTACAAAAGAAACAATAACACAGAATCTGTGATTAAATCTATATTAAGAGCACCACACTAATGCTTTACATGCTGTCTGTTAGTTCATAGAATCTGCACCTGAAGGACAAGAATGGTGGGGGGAAAGTTTCGACAACACATATCTTTCCTAGAGAAAGGCCTGGATGGTATGGGGGAGGGGGAAAGAGGTAGCCACACCCTCCTTCTTCAGATATATGTAAGGTTAGAATAGTAGTCGGCAAACCGCAGCTCTTTGGCCCCTCGACGGCGGCTCTTCCTCCACCCTTGCCGATGGTGGGACTCCTGGGACACGCCGGAGCAACCCTCCCTACCGGCCGCCGATTCCCTCTCCCTCTCTCCGCGGAGCCTCCCCAGCCGGCATGCCGGCCACTCGTCTACTTCCAGGGGGTGCGGAGGCTCCGCGAGCAGGGGGATGGAACCGGCGTCCAGTGGGTCACCCGACTTCCACCACCACCCACACAGAGCCTGGAAGTAGCCTGAGCGAGCAGCCGGGCAAGCGGGTGGCCAGGCTACTTACAGGGCAATTGGAGGGAACCGGCGTCCAAACACCATTCCTTCCCTCCCCCCCCCCCCACACGGAGCCTGGAAGTAGCCTGAGCGAGCGGCCGGGTGAGCAGGCCACCAAGCTACTTCCAGGGTGATTGCAGGGAACCGAACGCCGTTCCTTCCCCCCACACACACGGAGCCTGGAAGTAGCCTGAACAAGCGGCCGCATAAACAGGCGGCCAGGCTACTTCCAGGCGATTGGAGGGAACTGGCGTCCAAATGCCGTTCCTTCCTCCCCTCCCACACGGAGCCTGGAAGTAGCCTGAGTGAACGCAGCAGGCGGCCGGATGGGCCAGGCTAAGGCGAGCAAGTGAGTAAGCATGGCGGGCTGGGCTGAGGAGGCTCCGTGGGGGGCAGACAGACAGACAGAGAGAGGCACAGACACAGAGAGAGACAAGGAGGGAGGGAGAATCAGAGAGTGACAGACACACACAGAGACAGGGAGAGACAAAGAGAGGGAGGGAGGGAGAGAAAGATAGACAGAGACACAGAATGAGTGATTAAGTACCCATCTCCGTCACAGAGTGACGGAGATGGGTGGACGAAGTAGAGAGAGACAGAGATAGATAGATAGATAGATAGATAGATAGATAGATAGATAGATAGATAGATAGATAGATAGATAGATAGATAGATAGATAGATAGATAGATACAGAAAGAAAGAAAGAAAGAAAGAGAGAGAAAGGGAAAGAAAGAGAAAGAAAGAAAGAAAGAGAGAAGGAGAGAGAAAGAAAGAGAGAAAGAGAGAGAGAGAGAGAGAGAGAAAAGGAGAAAGAGAGAGAGAGGAAGGAAAGAAGAAAGAAAGAAAGAAAGAAAGAAAGAAAGAAAGAAAGAAAGAAAGAAAGAAAGAAAGAAAGAACTTATGACCACAATTGAGCCTAAAAGTTTGGTTGCTAACCAAGACCATTGGTAAGTGAGTTTCACATTTTCCAAGTTGGCCACGCCCACCCAGTCACATGACCGCTGAGCCACTCCCACAAAACAGGCCACACCTTCCAGCTCTCAAAAGAAATTTCAATCGTGGTATTGTTGATATTTGGCTCTGTTGACTAATGAGTTTGCCCACCACTGGGTCAGAAGATTATTGCTTTAATTTGGAATGATTCTGTCTATTAGCTGAAAGCAAATAAAATATTGAAATGATTTGTGATTGGGTCTGACATTTTGACTGAAAATTGAATAAAAGAATTTAAGTTCTCATTTTATGCTATTCTGAGATTTATATAGGCATTCTACCTGCGGACAGTCCTACTAATGTTAGTTGTTGGGTTTTGCTATACCTGAAAAGTGATCTATAAAATGTAAATACTAACAATACTTCCTAATATTAGGAAATACTAATACTAATCAAAAGATTTGTGTAATATTAGTATTTTCTGTTTCACTATTTACTAACTGTTGTATAAAATTTTCTTACTATGCATTTATTCTGAAACGTGTTTTGTTGACACTAGACTTCATGATTCTTCTCAGTAACTTGCAAAGATTTGATCTGCAGTTGAAACTAAGTAATAGTTTACCATGTCAGTAAGACAAAGGTTAGAGTATACATACATACATACATACATACATACATACATACATACATACATACATACATACATACATACATATGCCATAGACCCAAGAACATATAGATGTATAAAATTTTGTTTTTTGTTTTTAACTGCAACTGTAGATTTTAAAGAATGTGGTAAAAACATGGTTTATCCTATAGTAAGATACGAACTTACTCATAACATATACTGAAACTATTCACATAGTATGCTTTTATTACTGTTCATATTTCACTATTAATATTTGAAATTCTAACTGATACTAGAAATACTACTTTTTTCAATTCAATCAGTTTTCCGATACAGCCATATCTACTTCAAATTTTAACTCAGATAGAATCTATCTATCTATCTATCTATCTATCTATCTATCTATCTATCTATCTATCTATCTATCTATCTATCTATCTATCTATCTATCTATCTATCTTTGATAATCCATCAAATCAGCAGCACTTAGTTCCATTTTGTTTTACAAATTTAGTATCAGTCCGGTGCTACTAAAGAAGTACTACCATTTTTGTACTGTTTGTACTATTTCCCATATCCTAAAATCCTACTCAAATCCATATAAATTTACATGGGAATTCATTTATGATCATAGTAGCCTCTCATTGGATAAACAATGCAAAAAGAAAAAAGCAATGTGAGGAAACAAGTAATTCGCTTGTTGAAAGAAAACAAAAGTAAGGATACTGCAGTAAAGATTTATAGTTCCTTGTTGCCTCAAGGGATGTAAGAAAGCTCATACAAATCCTGAAAAATTACCTTCAGTTGTCTACTAAAAAAAAGTGTTCATCATAATACCTAAAACTTTAAAAGTGAGCACTTTTAATGCTCTTCTGCTACTGACATTTCTTGAAAGAAACTGTACAGTTTAAAGCAGACATATGTTAGGCTGGATATGAAAATCAGAAGTTGCAATTCAGACACCAGAGGTTAAGAAATAAGGAACCGAGCTGAAAGCCAGCTGACCTTGCTATGTTTTTCTTCAATTTCAACTTGAGGGGCTAACTCATACAATTCACATAAAAAAATTAGACCAACCACAAATTATATAAATTACCAAATAAAAATATCCTTCCTATCCTATCCATGTTATCCAAAAATATCCTTCCTATCCTATCCATGTTTAATACAGCCCTTGGAACAAACAGCCTGGCCCTTACAACTGCCATTTTTCTCCTTTACGCAAAGATGATTTTGCCAACCAGTTTGATGAAAAGGAAGTGAAAAACACACATAAAAAGGTAGCAGATGCAAAAACAAAAGGAGGGAGGCCATAAAGCCAGTAAGGAGAGGCCAACTGAAATAAACAGGACTCGAAGCATGCTTTAGAGGCACCCAGCAAGGGATTCTGGCAGTTCACCTCAGGGAGAGGTTGACAATTGAGAACAAGACACTTTTGCCCTTGGCCTGTTCTTGATCAGGCCATACCAGACTCAGCTGACAGTAACTGCCAGGAAGGGACAGGACAGAAAGCGCATCTTCTCACAAACATGGCCCTCACATTTGAAAGGTGGAATCCTCTAATGCTTTGCTTTTTGGGTTGGTGTTTTTTTCCTTCCAACAGATTTGGATTCCAAATACCTTGCTTGAACCTGTCTTGAGAAAGTAGATGTGCTCTATCCATTTTAGTTCCTGGAGCTAGTTCAAACTGAGCCTAGTTAAAAATATTTTGTAGGCAGAAAGCAAGCAGCAACAATAGCAGCAACAAGCATAACGTGGCCATTGGTCAGAATCCTTCAGAAGCACAAGTCCTGTCTTACATGAGGATATCATAGGAGGGGAGCAAAACAAAAAAACAGGATGAGTCTGGTAGCATCTCTCCCAACTTGCAAATTTTATGAAAAGGCATAAGCTGTAGCTCCTTTCATCAAATTAATGTCTTAAAATCACACTGTGTTTGTTGAAAGCTTTTGATATTAACAGAAACTTTTCATATATGTGAGTTCAACAATTTCATGGTAGGTTCCTCACAGCTAGTACAATTCTTATGTTACATAGTTAGTATGTCAAAGCACACTTAGACCCAAATAGAAGGACCCAGCCTTATGACCCAAGAACCTGATTTGCACATAAAACTGAGACATAATCTAGTTTGTTTTGGCTTGTCTCGATTTACTTCAAACAATATACTTAGCATTTTAGAGCTCAATATTATTGAGGTTGCCTTTTACACAGGATATTAGTTACTGTATTCTCATTTTTTATTATAGGTATGCTCCTGGTTTTGTAAATCAGCTTGAGTTCTGCCAAAAAACCTACTTTCCTCCTACAGTGTTTGCAAAGCTTCATGCTCAGCTGATTCTATTTATTCCTCTTAAGATTAAGATTCCTTTAATTTTTTTTTGAAGACTTTAAATTTAAGTTTCGCTGCAATCCGGTTCTCTACCTGAATATGTGATCACCTGTACAGAATACAAGCAAAGGTAAGCTGAAGTAAAAGGATACCGGGAGGCCAGATAAAGAGATGAGATATCAATTCCCTCATTCTAGGACAACCATCTTTGAAGAAGCCACCACTGTTTCTTAAATTCCAAATGGGCACAAAGGTTCCTAATTATTTGGAGACTAACTTAGTATATTATGAGAGTATCTTTTATGTTGACCTAGGATAATGCATCAGTGAGAGTACAATGGCTTGTTTAACAATCCAGCTTTATTGTTATACGTGAACATCATCAAGGTATTATATAGAAGATTCCAAAAACTTATAAGCAAAAATAATACTGGCTGTAAGGTGAGGGCATATATCAGTCCAGTATCTGATTTTCTTAATGTAAACGATACTGCGCTTCAGTAGTTAGATGGCCTGGACATTGATATTTGAACATAGATTTCTGGTCTTGTTGTGTTCGGGTCTTTTCCCGTGTAAGATCGAGATTGTCTTGGCAACGTTTCAGCAAGGTCTCTTAGGCTGGCATCTGTGGCTTCGGAGCTGCCGTCTTTATAAATCTTAGGGGGAGGGGGGTGGAGTGGCTGGTTTTATGGATGTGGGTGGTTGATTGACTGTGTAGTTGTATCATGATTGGTAGATTTGTGCTATCTGTGTGTTCATTGTTCTTTTGTATTGTAACGGCCTGGGTGGTGGGTGGGGCTCGTCTATTGGCCAGTGCTGGTTTCTAGATGTCTGGTAGGCGGGAGGTATCATCACATTTGTTCATGTTGTGGGGGTGTTTCTCTATTTCAATGGCTTTTCTGATTATTCTCTTGTTGAGCTGTTGTTTTGGAGATTAATTTATCAATTATCAATTAATTAATCTCCAAAACAGAACAGCTCAATAAGAGAATAATCAGCTCCGAAGCCACAGATATCAACCTGAAGATAGCGAGTGAGACCTCACCAAAACATTGCCAAAACAATCTCAATCTTACATGGAAAAAGACCCGAACACAACAAGACCAGCATACCTACACCAGTGAAAATCGACAATATATATGTTGTGTCACAACACCCTGTTAAGCCCCAATTAAGGGAGAAAGCATACTGTTTTCCTTTTCTGCCGTTCGGCTCATCACCAGAGACCATCTAGATGAGCCAAAAGGCAGAAAAGGAAAGCAGTATGCTTCCTTCCTTAATTGGGGCTTAGCAGGGTGTTGTGACATAAGTGCATGTAATACAGCCCCGGTTCAAATCCCAGTAAGGGTATGGCTGCTGATGAGAGCTAAAAAGCTTGAAATAAATCTATACTAGTCTCCCTGATTTATTTATTGATCAGCTCAAAAACCTTACATACATACATACATACATACATACATACATACATACATACATACATACATACATACATATATTCCATATGATATATAAATAAATAATAAACAAACAAATAAATAAAACAAAAATAGCTAATAAGATTTTGAGGAACAGTATTCAGCACCTTCATTAGGATTACAGTAGAGCTAGGTGTTTTTGTTCTATCTGGTTTTGATGTTTTTAAATGCAAGAAACTAAATATTGTCATTAATAATGATTATATCAAAGTAAACCTAAGAATGTAATTGATTATAAAGCATTCACTGTTATGGATGCTTTTTAAAATATATATCCAGGAAAACAGGCTTTTTTTATTTTTAAAGTATTTATTCTATTGAAAAGTCAGAATTTTAAGTTGCTGTGGCAGTGGAGGAGAGACTGACAGCCTTTAGGGCCTAGGAGAGTGTTGGCATTACACAACCGTCATCGTGTCATTGGTGATATGCACTGGCTTTGCTATTTAGAGAGTGGAATGGTTCTGAAAGCTTATACCATGTCTGACTTTTATTCTTGTGAATTCTTGGCTTTTGTTTCGTAGCCTTTAACATATGCTATTTCATGCCATATAATGCAGTCCTCCATGGAGCAAACAAGTTTGCTTTTATCTTCCTATTCATCAGACCAAGATGTGCATAATATAGAGTCTGAGGAACACTAAGAAAAGTGGGTGAGATTTTTGCTTGAATTGATATTTTAGTGAAATAATAAAATTCAATAAAAAATTTAGTGAGATACATAACAACAATAAATTAGAAGACAATATTTGCTACATCTACATATAGCATCATGGGACCATCTACTTTTAACACAGCAATCTACTTTTATCCATATTTTCTGAGAATTTTTTTCTTTGAGCACCAGTCTTTGTCAACTTTTGCATTAGTGCTATGACATTTCCTTAGTTTTAAAATTAGTTTATCACCTAGTAAGTTGATTCCCCCCTCCCTGAAAAATATAAACCAACATTTTGAGGAAAGCAGAATTAACCAGAAGAATCTATACTTTTTGATCTGAAAATAGTGATTGTAAAATATAGTTTAGCTGCAATAAATATTATTTTATTAATAAACTTTGGGCTTTTTTAAGACACTCATTCGTAAGTGAAATGTCTTACAGTCACTAATACAGTCACTTACCCCTGAATTTGTTTAATTATTTTTAAATGATTATTTCTCCAAACATTGGCAACAATAAGCTTTTTTTTCTGAATAGCAAGATGATGAATTGCTAGAGTGTAGCAAGCTTCAGGCTGCTACAGATAATGAATTAACATTATCATTTTCCTTGTTGAAATTATAATGTTTCCAGTCAGTTAAAATTACCAGCTTTAAAGCATGAAAACTTGCATTTTTATAATAACTTTTATATACCATTATCCCAGTCAGTTTCCAAAAGAACCTAATTTGTCAGCATTATGCATTAAGAATTTTATTTTATTATTCATTTGCAGAACAAATGGCTCCTTCTCAAGTATCACACTTTTTGCAGGTTTATTTCAGGGTATTTTAGATTTATCTTATGAAAATTACATTCACATTTTTTCACTGACTTGGAGATTTTCCCTTTTACAAATAGGGCTGAGAATTTCCTTCCTTGCGAATAAAGAAAAGAATACAGGAATGTCTCATTATATTAAAAAAAAAAATCATGCTAGAAGTACAGCCCTACGCAAAATTTTGAGAAGGTGTTATTGTTGCTATAGTCTGCTATGAGTCAAAAATAATGCTTCCAAAAATTGTATGGCAGAAGAAATGTCAAGATAAAAAGGGATAAGAGATTGGATATGGAGACAACTGGATGAGAAGAGCAGGGCCTTGGATGTAGGGGGAAAAAAGACTACTGTACATCCTATCATGTGGCTGGAAGCAGGACAAACATATTTTCTCAGTTTGTTTTATTCTAAGAGGCCCTAAAATTAGCTTGACCTCAACCTAGTCTCGGCTGTATTCAGGACCCCTGAATCAGGTTCATCACCTCCCTTTTTGTTTTTACTTCTTTTTCTTTTTTTGTAAAGAAATAATTCCTCAAGTAACTATCAGTTTTTAAAAAGGTAATAATAAAAATGAGAATACTATGGAGGCTTTGGCTTTTCATTTTCTATTTCCATTTCCAATTGCCAAACTGCCTTCTCTGCTTTTTATGTAAAACTGCAGATGTCTTCTTATTAATCAAGATCCTAATACGTTCCAGATGAATAAACAATGTTGGAGCTATATCACGTTCTACCCTTTTTAAACCCAGGATTTATTACCAGAACTTGCTCAAAAATCTCATTTTTAACTTAAAAAAATACAGCTTATTGTTTCTTCCTTCTAAAGCAGAAACTTAATAAACGCACTAACAGAAATACCTTTTCTTTTTAGGCAGCAATAGACAATTCAAGACAGTATTGAAGTTTGCATTGTAACTCTAAGCTTGACGTCTCACAGTTGGTGCAAACCAAATCTTTAAAATGCTTATAAGAGCAAAGATAACTGATTTGGGTACAACAAATTTGTGAAAATGCTATAGCACTGAAAACTCTTAATATTCATCAGTGTCGCCTAAAATGCTAAGTGAAATGCAAAACTATTATTTTAAAGAGCAGTTTGGTACACACAACAGAGTGTTTTCCTCAGCATTACTCCACATAAAAAGGAGTAATTTAGAATTTATAACTTAGCATAATTTTAATTAATACATACTGTAATGCGTGTTTTATGTTGCTAATATCTTTCCTGAAAGTTTAGCTTGTAATCAAACCACAATTTAAACACTGAATTACTCACAGCAATCACCCTTTCATAGTTTAACTTCTAGAAGTAAAGAAAAACCAGACATGTAATAAACCACATGTGTACAGGCAGACATTTATAACTATAGGACTATGAAGAAATAATTACATAGTACCAAGTATAAATTGTTCCAATGCATGAATAGTTTATTTCACAATTCACTGAAACATATTACCGCTCCCAACTCCTAAGCAAAATTTTAAACATAGGACTTTTTTTGAATGTACAAAGCTATATATAAGAAATCATTTTGAATTAAATAATTAATATTGTAGAAAAGGTAGCTGAAACAGTATTAAATAATAATTACTATAACAATTACTATAAGAAGTCATAGATATCTTTATTTGCTTTATAAATATATGAATGCATGTGTGTGTGTGTGTTTCAATATTCACTTTGGGTAAATCATTCTGTATGACAATTAAAGGTTTAATATTTCCTTAAACAATTAATAAATATTATAATTGGAAATTTTGAAAGTATTTTGTTATTCACAGTATATGTATACGGCACTCAGTTTTGGTCGCCAAGATGTAGAAAAGACGTGGAGACTCTGGAAAGAGTGCAGAGAAGAGCAACCAAGATGATTAGGGAACTGGAGACTAAAACATATGAAGAACAGTTGCAGGAACTCAGTATGGCTAGTTTAATGAAAAGAAGGACTAGGGGAGACATGATAGCAGTCTTCCAATATCTCAGGGGTTGCAAAAAAGAAGAGGGAGTCAAACTATTCACCAAGGCACCTGAGGGTAGAACAAGAAGCAATGGGTGGAAACTAATCAAGGAGAGAAACAACTTAGAACCAAGGAGAAATTTCCTGACAGTTAGAACAATTAACCAGTGGAACAGCTTGCCTCCAGAAGTTGTGAATGCCCCAACACTGGAAGTCTTTAAGAAGATATTGGATAGCCATTTGTCTGAAATGGCTAGGCAGGCAGGGGGTTGGACTAGAAGACCTCCAAGGTCCTTTCCAACTCTGCTGTTGTGTTGTATTGTATTGTATTAAATGTTAGTTGCGAAATATCCAGAAACAAGAGAAAAATTATTTGATTTCATTTTTATTTAAATGAATGAATCATTTGTTAAAACTAATACTGGTAGTGAATTATTAGCACTGCCACAGAAGAGACAAGCATCTCAGACCGAAAATTCACATTTGATAGTGATGGAAATAGTTGAATTAAACAGTTTGTTGACCTCAGTCTATTTTGACTAAATGTGTATTTGGGGATACATATTAAAACTTTTGTCTTTTATTTCAACGAAAGTAATTTCAACACTAATTACTATAAGGGCTTCTCTAGGTATGGCTAATAGTTTTTTTTGGTGCCAACACAAAGAAATAAACAATAAAGAAAGAATATACTCTTATTTAATAGTTTCAGTTAAATATATGGGGATACAAACTAAGCTGTACGATAAGATTTCCAAATATTTAAAATTTTTCAGAATCTCACTTCAGAATGTTGTGTTGAATGTGAAAAAGTGTCAGGTGGATGGTTCAAGGTCATTGTACTTAGTGGACGTTGATGATGGATTTGGCAAACATCTGACTAAGTCTCTTTCGGTGAAATGCACTAGAACCTGGCCGGTGGTTAATGAGCCATTGATTCTCACATCTATTGCAAACTCTCTTTTTATGCCTTTGACTTGGTGATTAACACCCAAGAATTGGCACATGTAGCTCCATTTCAGAGAATTCAGGCTTATGTACTAGTTCCACAGGGACACAACAGGCACAGTTTCACAAATGATCTACCTAATACATGCATGGAAGATCAATACATTTAGGAATATCTCTACTGTAAAGTAGAAGAGACAAGTGCATTTATTTCCTATTGATCTACTCCTCTAGCGAATGAATAGGAGACATCATGGACAAACGCTAATTTGAGAAATATTTGTGAAGCTTGAGGCACTAGATAAATTGCAGAAAGACAGAGAAATAGAAAGAATATGCTGTAGGGTTACTCATTTCTTTAATCCCCATGTGTTCTAATTCCTATAATATTACTTGCTTTATGCTATGTTGTACAAATCTAGTTAACTTCTGCTAGACAATAAAGTAAAATTGGAAGATATTGTTAAATCAAATTAATAAGGAGATAATGGCTTAGGTCTGATTCAGGACATTCCATCATGCAATATGTATATGGGAGCCTATATGGAGAAATATGAAAACATGAAGAAGAAACAGTGAGACGATGTAAGGCACGTTTATATTAAACATGGTTTCGCCATCACATCTAAATTGTGTCATGATGAGTGAGTTTAAATTAGTCTGATCTGCCCTATTCTATGTACTTAAGCAGATATAACATCACAACTTTATACGTCATGTCATCATTATAAATTAATCCTCAAAATTAGATTTCTTCCAATTGCATGCATGATAGATAGATAGATAGATAGATAGATAGATAGATAGATAGATAGATAGATAGATAGATAGATAGATGTTTTATTTATGTATATAAATTTAAGTTACCCTCCCTCTGAATTCCTGACTGAAGAGCATGTTGCAATAACTACAGATGAACTAACACGGAAATGAAACTTTGGCTTAGAATGTGAGCCCAGCAGTAAATAACTTCTCTTTCTTACAGAGTAATTTCACAGCTGGGATTTGGGAGGACGCATTCCTTGAACTACTGTATTCCCACTGTTGTAACAAAATGGTGCTAGCAGTGAAATGTGAAATCAGATCTTCCTCTAGTAGTAGCATGTAACTCCCAACTTAGAGCCATCTAATTTTGGGGGTTCATATTCACACTATAAATAAAACTGGAAAATATTACTTTATAGTTAACTTCAGATGCTGAACATTCACAGTACTCTTGATCTAGAAAATATATATTGCACAAATAATGCTGTCACAAAAGTATAAATACCTATAAGACTATACAAAGACAAATACTTGCAAGAATTGAAGCTGAGATTTTTATACAATTCTAAAGTTTGTGTGAACTATACTAAACCTCAGAGACTCACAAACAGAGTCTCAAGAGGTGTGGCATAATGAATGCAAATGTTTACATCATCCCTGGTATACAGCAGTAAAAGGAACTTTCAGTTATCTCTTTTGAATTTTACAAAAATCCACCAGTGAGAAAGCAGTTAAAAACAAATCAAAGTGATTACAGGTATAATTAGAGTGCCTTAGATAAATGAATACAACTGTAAAACTAGTACCATATATCATGCTATATCATAGTTTATTTACAACGGGTTGCTGAATAAATCACAGTGTGTCGATTTATTGGAAGTGATAAGCGAAACCATACTATGACTCAGTATGAGATGTGAACACAACCATTATCTCAGCCATTCTTGATACCAATAACTGATTAAAATATAACCAACCAAAAGTATTCATGCTTTTATAGGGCAGGAGAGAGGGAGAGGACACTGAGACAAAGTTTACTTTAAAAAAAACAGACCACAAATAGCCAGGTTTGTTGCCTGGAGCCAAAGTGATGCTTTACAACTAAGAAACACTAAGGTCCATGATTATTAATAATTTGTCCATGGATCAGGCAAACAAATCATTCTGTTGTCTTTTCATTGTTATTTTCAAATTATTGGCTTCTTTTCTTGCAGTGAGTGCTAACAGTGATGATGTTAACTAGTTTGGGTAATGAAACATCGGCAAGAAAACAAGCAAGCTCAGAGAGCACCAAGGACCTCTCCTTTCAACTCTGAGCTACAAATATTCTCCTTTATTAATAACACATAGGCCCTATTTGAGCTTTTTTATGTTTTTCATCTCCAGTAGGGTCAAGGGATATGTAATAACTTTTGCCTTAGTGTGGGAAAGGCGAAAGGAGTATTGTTTTTATAGAAATTGTATAAGGACATATTAACTTTTGAAAATAATACACTGTGTACTATCTAATCTCATAAATGTTGCTTGAGCTTAAAACTGCACATAGGAACAAACAGATGAGAGGTCCATGATATGTTCAAAGCTGGTTTTAGATAGAATTTGCTGGCATGGTAGTTGATTTAGAGACAACCCCTAGAAAATAATAGTTATTAGGGATAAATTGTAAATAAGGGGCAGAGAAAAATGTATTCATTTCAGACGCCTTGGATAAATTGTGACAGCCTGAGTATTCAGCCAATGAGGAAAAGGTGAGAGACAACCTGCAACAGTGATAGGGAATATAAAGAATATATATTGATGGCTTAAGTGACATCTGCATGTACGTGATGCACTCTCTTTGGAAAGTAGTAAATAAAATCATCATTGTTTTCTTTTATAAGTTTTGGCTTGTAATCATTTCAAAACTAGACAAAGAATCCCACACTTAGTTATCTAATCATTACACAGAATGCAAAACCTGCTTGCTCTTATTTTACAATTCATATTTGTTATTATAAGTGATACTCTGAATGAGCCAAAAACTATTCATGAATTTAATAAAGGGATTGTGGCTTTTTAAATATTAAATGCATACCAAAGTAATCAAACATATATTACGGAACTGTTTCATCTGTGATGAGATTTACAGTTAGTACAAGTATGTTATACATCATCATATGGTATTATCAACCCCACCTATTTCTTCTTTCCCTTTTTTTTCTTTCAGGAAAATAATTGTGCAAGATGGGATATAGGTTATAACTATTTTAAATTACCTTCCTTGTACATAACTAGGAAAGCAATTCTTTTTACCTTTACTGTCTTCATTAATTTCCTCTCCCAAATGAATCAATTACCAAAGAATTACAAACTCTGTTTCCTTGCCAGGAGAAAAAAAAAATCAAAAAACAAATTTAAGTTACCTCCAAATAAGAAAGAGGTTTAAAAAAAATCACAGAAAAAATAAAGGCTGTTAAAATCTGTAGGCATTTTCTTAAATTATGATTTAACAGAAAAATATATTTTGTGATAATACCGTAAGTTGAAAGCTGTTAAGAAAAATGACTTTAAAATACTAAAAAGAAAATGTTACAGTTTGTCAGTGATGTATCAGAACAAGGAGTTACCTATATTTGTCCTCAATCAGCAAATAAATAGTGAGTATGAGTTAATGGAAGTTAATAATCAATTAATTAATCAATTACATTTTATGCATGTGGAAACATATATAAGCCAAGTTACGTTATTTTTTAATTATTTATTCAAGTTAACAAGAACTGATGCACAACTTAAATGTGTTTCCTCAGCTAAGATTTTATTGCAAATTTCTTGAGATGGCATGCAGTATTATAGCCATGATACTGAATTGTATTGGGAAAAATCAGTATTCAAACACTGATATAGAAGCACCAAGAAACTCTAATATTTAAAATGTAAAATTAATTTGTATTGATAATGCATTGTAATGGGACTTCTGCTTGTACATCTGTATGTTACCTTTCTCTCCTGCAGCCTTCTTACAGTTACTCATATCTGATTCAGAGGGCCTTCTGGCCCCCTGGAATATACTTAAGAGGATTTGGAAAACTGAGGAGAGGAGTTGGATTAATCTCCATTTGCCACATAAGATCCACTAATAATGACGATAATAAAAGGATGTAATGGAACCTTGCTATACTTGTCAGGCAAGCCAGAAAGTACAATTGAAACGATAATTAAGAAGTACACTAAAAATCCAGCAATTTACACTTGGAAGTTCTTTTTCAGACAATACAGCAATGGACTAGTTGTGATGCCAACAAAATGTAACTTGAACAAACATGAGGTGTTGCAGAACTGGACTACTGAAGGCTGCCAGTTCACTGGACTAAGGAAACAAAGCTTTTGAAGTTGTTCCATTCACTGCTGTGCCCTTCTGTTTGACACGTGCAAACATGCAGTGATCCATGAAGACAGAGTGAGTCAAATGAAAGAAAGGTGATGAGTTGACAGCATCTGTTAAAGGATGTCCAAAGGAGCTACGATTGACTGGTGGTGATGTTTAAGATATGGCATATATCCACAAACTCTAAACGAAGTGCTTGGAAGAAGAGAAGATCAACTTCTCTGTATATCTTTCAATCAGATTTGTGAAATGTTACTCCCGTTATTTTAACTGTTTCACCATTATGCAAGTGGGAACCAAAGCAAAGTCACAACCAACACATATTTACTGTAATTATTTTCCTAAATCACGTATGTAAAAATATATAGTAATTTGTACTGTATAAAATAATACCCGATGGATTTAGAATGATAAATCAAATCCCTTTATGGCAATCTTGTTTGGATTTATAAGCTAAGCAGGAACATGTCTGGTTAGAACTTGGAAGAGAAATATCAGGCTTTAGGGAAGTCTCTGGATTTGGGGGGAAAAAACATCCCAGAGGAAACAATGTCAAATCACTTTTGTAATGCTGCCAAAAAAACTCAAGAGTCCACAAAGTCACCAGGATTCCAGCTTGATTCAGCAGTGCTTTTTAAAATAACCATTTATGACATCCATTCAATCTTGAGATAAATTGAAAATTTATAAAATGCTACAATTATTATTTTCATCAGAAAACATATAGATAATTTTTAAGCAATATAAAACATTGCTTGGGAATTACCTGGACTGGAAAAGCGTAACAGCCTTCAGTAAATCAATGAAAATCATCCACAACTGTCTAAACCAAAATATTCTCCCTTCATTCAGTCCTAATCTCCAGCTGTCTGATACTTTCATTTATGATTTACTAGGCTGATTTACTGATGAGATCATTCTGTAAATGGCTTGAATATTTGTCTTCTTTCCACAAATTATTATGTCCCCACAAAATCTATGCAAAACAGAATAGGGGAAAAAAGAGGAAATAGTTTCCCCATTTTTATATTTTGCAAAAATTATAGCGGCATCACAAATAGAATGGGCCTTATGTAATGGAAATGTTTTTTGTGAATAGAAAACACCTACCTTGAAAAGGGTTGCTTAATGACCAAGGATGATTTGCTTAATGACTGCAGCACGAACTGATATAGTGAATTGGTACAGTCATGTGAAGTTTCACTTTATTATCACATTGTTTAGTGATGGAGTACCAGTATCAAGAACAGTCAGTAGGTGAGAAGATATTTGTATTATATTCAAAAGTAAACATATACCAACTTTCCTTTCATCAAACTCTTTCCATATCTGTTTACAAATTTACTATCCAATCTGTTGTGCAGGAAGAAGATTGCTTACCTGTAACTTGGTCTTCTAACAGTTATCAGTACATCAAATATATGCACAGATCTCCTCAGAACTTTCTAGAATTGTGTTATGCTTTCCTGGCCCCCAGATAGCTGTACTCCATGTGGAATCCCTGAATATTACTTTCAAAATAAGGAGCAGTCATATTGTACTAGCTCCTTGAACAGAGATCTAGAGTATATCTAGAGTATATTGTGTGAATGCAAGAAACACCACTTGAAGTATTACAGTTCTTCAGCAACTGTATGTTTGGGTGACTAGCAAGCTCTATTCGGAGAAGTGGTGAGGCAGTCAAATCAATAATGTATAGTGCACTTTCTATTAAAGAGAACTACTAAGTTCTCTTCTCTGACTGATAATATTTAATAAATGATTGATGCCAACTAGCAGCCATAGATAAGACAAGGCATCCTTGAAGAGCTACAATAGACATCTATTGTAAAGTAAGCCCACAAAAGATTCTCTAGAGGAAATGCACTATTCATTATGAAGAAACAAGTTAGCAGATAGTAATAACTAAAAAGTGAGAAGCTTTGAAAAGTAGATGTTCTAAATGCATAAAACACCAGAATGCAATAAACGTATAGACCATGTAGGGAAGATTTACAGCTGAGGCTCGGGATGAGAGAAAAAAACAGGACCTACAATTTTTTTGATTAAGATGGAAGTAGTAAATAATCTTAGGCAAAAAGACAATATTGAGTTATAATATTACTTATTCTGTATGAAACATTAGAAATCCATTCATAAATTGGTTATTTTAAAGTACAGTGAGAATTGCTAACAAAAAATAACCTCTAAGTTAATAAAAAAAAAGTCTATAGATGCCATTTACTCAAAAACATTTTTATCAATGCTGAGAAGACAACCGACATTAAGGCAAAAGGCTGGCTCCATAAACAATGTAGGAATTACTCAGAAAGAGAATAAGAATATTCTACTATAATGCTGTAATTACATAAAAAATAAACTTTAAAAGATGGGAAAAATAAAAGCTGAGAACTACATGATTTTAAAAAATGAAAAATTTAATGAGGACCATTCAACCAAATAAACTTCATGAAAATTTTGCATTTAGCTTTACTACATTTTCAAGATGATAGTCTGGCTGCCCTCAGTGCTTCTGAAATGTCATCTCTGAATTGGCCAGAGGTCAAATTCAAGTTATCAGATGCGAAGAAGAGAAGTCTGGATGGCATAGCTCTCTCTGCACTATTGTTAGTAAATTGACATGGAATGGCAGATGGTGGTAAACATTTTGAACAAGCTGCTGAAGTGGATGAAACAATAGCCGATGCAGCCTCCATGGAGATATTAAAATGATGCCTGATTGATCTCGTCAAATTTCAACAATAATTCTTGTGAGTAATGAAAAGGGTAACACATGCATTATCAGAGGCAAACCCTGATACAGAAAGGCACCCCCAAGAAACAGTTGATGTAGGTTGTTTTGGAAAAAAATTGGAAAAAATATTCGCTTCATAGCAAATAAATCAATATCTCGTTTTCACAAGATAAAAAATGTTGGGTTCCTAGTAAAGGTAATGTTGGGTTCCTTACATTCTAGTAAAAGTAAAGGTTCCCCCGTACACACGTACTGGTCATTTTCTCTAGGGGCCATACTCATCTCCGTTTCTAAGCCGAAGAGCCAGCGCTGTCCAAAGATGCCTCCGTGGTCATGTGGCCGGCATGTCTAAATGCCGAAGGCACATGCAGCGCTGTTACCTTCCCACCAAAATGGTCCCTATTTTTCTACTTGCATTTTTTACGTGCTTTCAAACTGCTAGGTTGGCAGAAGCTGGGACAAGTAACGGGAGCTCACTCCATTACGTGGTGCTACGGATTCAAACCGCTCAACTGCCGTCCTTCTAATCAACCAGCTCAGTCTATTAAGTTCTACTCATTTAAGTTCTACTCATTTATATTTTTTGAAGTGGGGTGAAAACAACTGACCAGCAGGCTATCGTTCCTTGCAGGAAAAACACTGTTGTTCTATGGATGATGTTTATCTAAACCTATATTAATTTGCTGTATAATTAGCTTGGTCAAGTTCTCCCAATGATGACTGGATTCATACAAAGTCTGTAAGGAGATGGTTCAACATTGCTAAAGCTTCTATGATATAGATAACTAGCAAAGATCTATGCATATTTGATCATTCGCAATACATAGCAATTGTCATCAGTGGAATAGTTTCCTATCCGTATATCCAGTTTCTTGCCTTCTTAGTCTACAGATGTATAAAAATTGATGCCCAGGTTTGAAGGCAGCAACCAAAACCTTGAGTCTTTCAAGTCAATGCCAAATTGTATGTTTTATGCTAAATAGCAAAATTATTAAATATATAAAGAAAATCCTATTATTTACATGTAATTAATACAATTAAATGTACATGCAATGAAGTCAAATGTGTTATCATTCTGATTATACTTTTGTTTTGGTGAATGGCTTTGGCTCAAAAATGTTAGACATCGGTTTTTCATGCAATTGGCATCTCTTGAACAAAAGAAAGGTTTAATAAAGCAAAGGAAACTCATTAGCTTCTGAAAAATAACTTTCTAAAATTATTTGTGGAGATTCTGAATCATCCAGGTCATGATTGTACCAAAGGTGCTTTTTCAAAAGGCAACTGGACTTTCTTTTCTTCCCCTTTGCTTCTCATTCAAGAAGCTTGTTCATGTCTACCTGGTTCTTCTTCAGTTCTTCAGTTAGAACTAAAGCTTCTTGAATGAGAAGCTTTTTCAACTAGGATTGAAAAAGCTCCTTGGATGAGAACCAAAATGTTTTTAAGGAAAAAACAATACATTTTCTAAAATTAGTTCCCTTGCCCATAGGTGTTACATGTGTATTAGGGTACTTATAGGAATTCTTAATTCATCTCTGCTGCTTCAAAGTGTTGTCTTTGTTCCATTTAACGTTCAAGTAGCTTTTGTGTACAAAGCTTGCAATGTCACAAGACTGGTGAATCTCAAATAAAACGCAGCCCTTTTAATTAAGTTTTCACAGGTCATTCATCCAATGTATAAGTTTCTCAAAAGTTCCTTGCTTCTAAAAGTCAAATATGTTAGCAATTAATAAAAATGGTTCAAATAAAATTAAAACTGTAAACAAGACCAATAAAGCTAAAGCATACAGCAAAGATCCATATCACAGGTAAAATCTGTAGTTATTTCACGCTTTTAAATTTGCACATTTTGCCATATGTATATTCTTATTTATGAGTAAAATGGATAGACAAGCATTCCTCTTAAGACACCTGAAAAGATTCCTAAAAAAAAAAAGAACTGCCGACACCTGTAATTCTTTTTTTTTTAATGACAGGTATAGTTAATATTCATTTGAAAGAGCTGGGTGATTCAAGCTGTGATCACAGACACACGTGATCAAGTTCTATTTATCTCAATGGGATGTACTCATGGGAAAGAACATTTATGATCACAGGCTAAGTCCCATTAGTATTAAGGCAGATAACATTATCAGCACACTACACCTGTTGTACACAGAAAGGAGAAGAAACCCTTTGGCTTAATTCAGTGACCCCAAAAAATCCAGCTGCAGTTCTGCTGAAATTGAATAGTTTCTTGCAATTTTATCCTTTAATTGAGAGGCCACCATGTGGCAATATTCCAAAACCTTTGTTTAGGCTATTTATCTTCTACTACTATCGTGTCACAGTATTATCAGCCAAAAGAAACAAAATTATATTGTGAATTAAAATGAAATTAGCTGATGCACGCTTTCTCTATATTTCAGTTTTTCTAATCCTTCAGTCCTTCTACTCCCCCCCTCCCCCAAATATTTGCTAGCAGCCAACAAACTGTGCGATGATCATCTCAGCACTATAAACAAACCCAGCATCATGATACACCAGAATATATGGACAAAACTGCATGACTCAAACTGTGCTATATCACTGTACAGATCTCTAAAATGTCATTCATCACATTATAATGCTGATTCAACCAGTCCATTTGTGCAGGATCTCGTGGCACCCTAAGTCTACAAACAGATATATTTCTGCTGAACTGATCAGGCGCCTGCAGACACAGACCAGCTGCTCTGTTGCCATCAGCATACCCAGTAGGGTCAGGAAGTGATATGAAAGGTATTCACTTTCTGCTTCCATTCCCCACCCCATCCCTCCCCACCATCCTCCGGCAGGGGTCTGCACATATGGCTTCCATGATTCACTGATATGCTCCTACTGATGAAAGCTTTTTGAGAATAGAAAAAGGAGATGCCTCTAAACCTATTAGAAGAAGACACACAGAACAGGAAGTGCAAAAAATGACCAAGTATTAAGCTGGTAATGTTTCTAGCCTGACTTCCAAGTTGTACAGAAAAAAGCAGCTACACTAGCATTTGAACTTCCTATACCCTACCAGACTTCATGTTATTATTGAGGACACTGACAAATAGATATCTGCATAAATAGCCCCATAACTTTTGTTTTAACTTTTGAGTGTCCCTGCATTAGGATTATTAAAAGATAAAAGAATTATTACCCTCTATAAGCAGAAACTGAGGCTTCTGGTTGCACTTATAATGAGGGCCAACAACTTTTACAGTTCTTTTGCTCACCCTGAAAAACCTACTAATGTGTATGTTAGATAGCCCAGGATGAGTGACTAAGTCCATCTAACAAAAGACTAAATTAATTCAACTTTCCACATAGGTAATTCAAGAACACACACACACACCCCAAAAAATCTGGATATGTACAGTTTGATTAAAATTAAATCTGTATAAATAAAAATGTAACAAGAGTTTGTTTAAAACCACTAATCTCCGAAAGTACTGCACCGATCGCTTCCAAATTTTCATACAACGTTCCTTTCAAGTACGGCACCAATGATATATAAAGATTGTGTAGATGTCACACCTGTGCCAGGTACACACAACGGAAATGTAAAAAATTGTTTAAAAGGTAGGTAGATGGATATAGAGAGAGCAGTGGGCCACAGGTATTATGCCATCCTTTATGACATAAAATACTCTGTCCATAAGATTCAAGGAGAAATACAGTAGGTAGCTAGGCAGCTATAGGGCTAGAGAGAGGGGGGAGGGAAATACAGTAGGTAGGTAGGTAGGTAGGTAGGTAGGTAGGTAGGTAGGTAGGTAGAGGGATATAGAGGGAGAGGGAGAAATACAGTAGGTAGGTAGGTAGGTAGGTAGGTAGGTAGGTAGGTAGGTAGGTAGGTAGGTAGGTAGAGAGAGGGAGAAATACAGTAGGTAGGTTGGGGGTTATATGGTGGTTGTGTGTGTGTGTTTGTGTGTTCAGGTGTAGATCTACACACAGATTGGTTGGCCGTTTAACCAGACTGGGCCACAGCAATGCGTGGCCGGGAATGGCTAGTACAGAATAAACTAGCTGGGATTTTTATTATTGTACTAAGAATCTAAAACCTAAGTATAATTCATCAAAACAACTTGAAGATGAAGGCTAACATGAAATCTATAATATGGACTTTACTCTTGATTTTCCCTAACTGTTCTAAGACAAAGGAAAGTCTTCCTTAAAGGTACTTATTTCTGTAGAGGTTAGCAACTTTTAAACAGTGATGAGACAACTTCATAGCCTAAGATGAACATTCTTTAGATAATTTCTTATAAAGTAGGAGATTTCAATTATCTCTGACTGAGCTATCAAGCAAGACTGACTCCCACTAAAGACTGAACTTCAAAAAGGGCACTCTCCACTCCTGCTGTCCTCCAGTTCTTTTGCTTCTGCAGAGATGTGGGTCAGGAGTGATTGTGGATTGGGAGTCATCCTGGTCTCTGTCTCAAAGGACGAAAGAGTCACTTTTTCCATGAAGAAGGAAGAAGCTGGGACAATCAGCCCAGTATTCTTTTTCCTTCAGGGAGAAGTTCTTCCTTGCTGGAAAAGGCCAAGATAATTCCCCATCTCCTTTTTGATGGAACTGTGTCTGTTCAGCAATGAACACTCAGGAATTCTCTGCAGGCAAATACGGTTATTTCTAACTAGCAGCTAGTCAGAAATTTAGAGCTCTGCTTTTAGTACTACATTTGGCTGCACTAAAGGGATATATAAAGCATTTCTTAAGATGCATTGATGCTATCTCCAATCAACTATTGACCCTGAATAAACAGTGCCTCAGTTCTAAGCAGAAGACACTCAGGATAGTCACTCAAGGTCTCAAGGAAGAGATGGGCCAATCTGATTCCTTATCTCTGTTGTAAAATGTTATATATAATATATAAATACAATACGGATTACATATATTTATGCACATGTGTTGATTTTGGAACCAACAGTTACCTTGTCATTTCTGTTCAAAGTGTACCCATGTTTCATAATCAAGGACTTACTGAAGTGATGGGGAAATATTAAGTCTGACATAAGACTCACCTGGGCAATGACAACCTGCTAATTACAAAAATACTGCTGTTGTGTTGTTCTTGACATTCTGAAAAACTGAATTGGTGAGGCAAGGTAAATTATTCATACTTCTTCGATAGATATTTCATACATACAGTGACATGCTAAACATGCTCTCCCATTTGTACTATTTGCCACAAGCATATGACAGGATGACACCTACCAGAAATGGTTACACAGGGAGCAGTTCAAAGCATTTGACTACTGTAACGCAGCAAATTATGACAAAGTTCAGGAGGTTGTTTTAAATTAAACCACAGAACGTGCTTCAGTTTTCATTGTTTATCCAACATGTCCCCTAAATCAGGGATCCCCAATCCTTGGGCCTTGGCCCACTATCGAGCCTTGAACCTTTCGGAACTGGGCTGTGGAAGTGGTGAGTGAGTACATGCACATCCCTACTTGTGCTAGCAGTGGGCAAGCGCGTGTGTGGACACTCCAGTTGTGTGAGTGGTATGTATGTGCACCCACTGGTCATGTAAATGGAGCTGTGCTTGCATGCTTGCCCACCACGCATGCACGCAGCCATCCCCTCTCCTGTCAGTTCCCAAAGCCAAATAGATTGGGGAACTCTGTGCTAAATATCTTTTTTTGCCTGTAACTTTGATTCCAATATTTGCAATCTGAAAAACCTTTTGTTCTGAAACTACAGCTACCTCTTTCAATGGACCTACAGCCAATGAACATGTTCTAATTTTAGAATTTAATCAGTAACCGTTATAAACGTATTTAATAATATTTTACACAAGACCAGGAAGCGGTCAGAAGATGTAAAGGACTCTAGAGAATCTATGCAGAGATGGTTTCAACAATCTGCACACAGATGTGTTTTAATCCCAAGAAAACATTAGGAAGAAATTCATTCTGGATCAGCTCTAACTCAATAGATAAAAGTTTAAAGGAAGGGAAAACACAATGATGATTGAAAGTCAGCCCACTGAGGTAGTCTAGCCTAGAAAAATTACTCCACAAGTTTGACTGAAGTAATACTTTATTGAAAGAGAAACAGAATCTTGGTAGTCCCTTTGGTTCTCTAACAAAAGAACTGTTTAATAATAATAATAATAATAATAATAATAATAATAATAATAATAATAATAATAATAATAATAATAATAATAATTATTATTATTATTATTATTATTATTATTATTATTATTATTATTATTATTATTATTATTATTATTTTAATTTATAAACTGCTCTCTCTCCCCGAAGGGACTCGAGGCGGTGCACAGAGAATTTAAAAATACATGTATAAAACCACAAGCATAATACAATATTAAAATGAATTAAACTAAAACCCTGCGCTAAAATCCCAAACTAAAACTAAACCCCTAAAAACCCTAAAAAACAGTTCAAAAACAGTTTAAATTAGTTCTATGTATAAAATGGATTCATGTTTTTGTGGTATCTCGTCCTATGTATTGTTTTAGAGGGAAACCAATATTTGTTGGAGAACATAAACCAAACCAGCTCCAAATAAGATGCTTCTGCCCTTAGGATTATAAATAGCAGCATCTTACCAAAAAAATAAAGTGCATGGTGTTCTGATGACAAGCCACTTGAGCTACACATTTGCGGTCTATAATGCCACAAAACTCTCTATGGAATTATATATAGAATAAATGAGAGGCTATAATATATATCATAAGTACCTAATATAGCCTTATAAATTATAGGCTTTTACAGCCTTGCATTTTACAGTGTAATGTAAAAAGAAATGTCTCACCAAGTCACGTGCAGGCACAGACAGCAACGATACAATACTCTGATACAAGAAAGCATCAGCGTTAAGCTCCAAAATCTTTTATTTTAACAAAACAAAATACACCAATAAAAGGCATACATACTTTTTTCTAGAAGAAAAGTGCTATATCTCATAAAGACAACATCAGATAACAGCCTTTAGACCAGTGTTTCTCATCCATGGCGACTTTAAGTCCTGTGGACTTCAACTCCCAGAATCCCCCAGCCAGCTATGCTGGCTGGGGAATTCTGGGAGTTGAAGTCGACAGGACCTAAAGTCGCCATGGTTGAGAAACACTGCTTTAGACTATATCAGAAATACTTTGCATTTAGAGATACTGCAACATTTTGCTCAGTTGCCTCACTGGAAATTCCAAGCAAAAATCTAAAAAAGGGCCTAGGGCTCACTCGAGGTTTATTATCTGGTTGAGTTTTATCAGAGGTGGTATTTAGTCGGTTTGGACCAGTTCTGGCGAACCGGTAGTGGAAATTTAGAGTAATTCGGAGAACCGGCAAATACCTCCTCGGGTTGGCCCTGCCCTCCCGCCCCTGCCATTTCCTGTCCTATATTCCCTTGTTTTGTAGGTCAGCTGATTCACACAGCAGAGCGGATTGCTGCAACTCAGCTGAACTAAACAACAGCTCAGCTCAGCAGTGCTGAGACCAAGGGTGGTCTTTTAGTGCTATGCGCGCACAAGGCACTCTCTCATAGAACCGATAGGAAAAGATTTGGAATCCTGTTAGGGCTGATGAAGTGAATAGTGTCCGCATGACTGTGACCTCAGCTACCTATTTATTAAATACATATCTTTCCTGGTTAATAAAGGCTCTTCAGAGATGTATTGGTGATGATGAACACTTCCTTGAGAGAGTACATTGGCTACACGAAAGCCTACAAGCCATACACATGAATCTATGAATACTTGACACAATACAAATCAACAGGATACTAAGGACTTTTCTCAAGAAGACGACACAATCAAAACAGCTCACACTAGTGGCCATCAAATGTGGCATATACTGTTAGGATATGATGCCTTATATTGGGTTGACAATATATATGAGCCTATGTTCTTAAGGAGTTATGTAGCTTTAAGAACTGTGTTTGAAGTCTGATTGGCTGTAATTATCAGCTCTACCATAAAGGAAGCTCAGAATCACTGTCCGTTCCCTGTTCGATTCCTTGTGATTCCTGTGTTTCCTGATTGCCATTTGAGAAGCTGAATATTGAAGGAGGAGGATATGTTTTGCATCACTGTGAGATAACTCTGTTTGGTGAAGGACTGTTATTTGTTTGAGAAGTTAGTCGGAAGAAGCATTTTAGTTGCTACAAAGTAAAGACTATTTATTTTCTTACTATCATCACTGTTTTAGAGTTTGTTTGTGGTTATAGCAACGTATCTCTTTACTGTCCGGTGAATTACACTATTCCGCATTTATTTGCTAACACTGGTTAAGGGACCAGAGTTGTAACACTGGTTCTGAACCCAGAGTTGCTAACATATACCAAGGTGATATCCTGGAGCTGCTGCTGTGTCTCATAGGCTTGTATCCTTCAGCTATATAATCACAGAGACTGGATAAGATTACAAGTTCAAGAATGGAACTGCCATTAGCCACCTTCTCAACAGGGCTGATATCAAATTATGTGCTAAGAATGAATAAGACATTAACTTGCTGATACACATGACCTGGATCTAGAGTGAAGACATGGAATGTCATTTACACTGAAGAAGTGTAGCCGGATGATATTAAAGAGAGGGAAGTTAGTTAAGAGTGATGGGGTGGAACTACCAACAGACCATATAGTAGACATATAGACCAGTTATAAGTACAGCTTACTTGAAGGCAGCAACATTCAAGTATCACCAAAAGATAAAACAGAAAACCCAGCTCAATAGGAAGAAAAAGATCCATGCTGCCCACATGTACACCTGGCTGGTCATGAGATTCCCAACTGTTATAGTGACCTGGCCAAAGAAAGGCCCGGAAACTGTTGAAGTGAGGACATGAAAGCAATGCACTATGTAGAGAGGTTTCCACCCCAACTCCAACTCCAGAGATTGTACATCTGCCAGAAAGAGGGCAGATAAGGTCTTGTGAGTGTGAAACCCACTGTCCTGGACGAAATCCAAAATATGCGTGCATGACAGTGCACACATGTGTGCAAACACCCATAATGCAACGTGCTACAACACCCCCCTTGCTCCCCTGCACATGCGCACATGACCCCCTCTGTGCCCCATTTTGGGCCTAACAGGTCTCCCTAAAGCCTCCTGGAACCAAAAATGGGATGGGGGGGCACCACACAACACACAGTCTGTTTTGGGCCTAGCAGGTCTCTCTGAGGCCTCCTGGGAACAAAATTGAGATGCAGGGGGGGGTGCCCCCCTGTGTTCCCTCCTTCAGCATGCATGCACACACATCTCCTGCATACACCTTTCCCCCCGCACATGCACGGCAGAGACCCAAAAATCAGCTGGCTGGTGGGAGGCACGTGTTATGTACAGTGGAGCTTAACTGGGGTGACAGCTCACATGCCCGCAGAGAGGGCTCCACGTGCCACCTGTGGCATGCATCCCATAGGTTTGCCACCACAGATATAAGATGTAGGCAG
The DNA here is from genome assembly GCA_039707465.1 of Rhabdophis nuchalis. Lineage (NCBI taxonomy): Eukaryota > Metazoa > Chordata > Lepidosauria > Squamata > Natricidae > Rhabdophis > Rhabdophis nuchalis. The sequence continues at coordinate 173,290,727 of CM077645.1, forward strand.
AAACAGTATTATTCAACTGCAGAACCAGGTGGCTGGCCTTGTTTACAGAAACACCTCCACAACATATAGGTTGGACCCTCCCAGATGGGAGATTCCACAGGAAGTCTTGGAAAATAAGCTAAGTTCCTGTGGGATTTCTGTATCTTCTATATATTATTATATTTGAGGTTTTTTTTAAACTGGATCATTGAAATGTCCCTGTGTACTGTACAGTATTTAAGTATACACAGAAATATAAATTAATTTTATGCCCCATGGGAAGAATTACAGCTTAACATTAGAGATTCTACTTTGCTTTTGGATAGTTCCCAAATCTAGAAGGTTCCAGACTCAATGTGGAACATTTTCCAGAAAAAATGGGAAGCACTCTAGAACCAGGACATCATTTTTATAAAATCCTAGGATGCTACTGCCAGTTGCTTTAATAAGCCTGCAATATTCCTCTGTTTATCTGCTCATCAACCAATTAACTAATTAAAGGATGCAAGAAAAAGCACACCAAAATCAGTGCATGTGCCTCCTTGTAATGTTTGATGCAGAATCATTTGGCTTTCTCAGATAATTTGCAGCCAATATGAAATAATTTCAGTCAATACCTTGTAAGAATCCAGCAATAAAAGCTTATCAAGCAGATGGTTAAGATAGAGAGTGCTTAATGATAAGATAAAAGAGTGCTTAATTGTAAGAGCAAAATAAGGAAACCACTCTGATAAGAAGCTTTTAATTTTGCTAGGGCCTCAACAGCTGGACAAAACTGCTCATATTTTTATTTTCAGGAAATAAATTCCTTCAGATCCAATGCAACGAATATGGCACTCCTTATCCTGTGGGACTGATGTGGCATCTTGTTCAGCCTCAGATACTTAAACGGACTTTCTCTTCTGGCTTTCTATTTCTTTTCACATCCAAAATAAACATCTTGTTTTCACTTTTAAGCCTCCCCACAGGTTTTACATTCCTGGTTTTCACTATCTCTTGAGATCTCTGACTGGGATCTTTGCTGCCCCAATTCACTAAGTTATCAAAATATCACCTGCATTTTCCTTCCTTATTGTTTATGTTTCAGACATTCTCCCACTTCATTTTATCCCATTATAGTTTTCACAACAATTGTAGATAGACATGCTAAAAACTAAATTGTAATGTTAGAACCAGCTCCTTGCACAACTCTGATGATGTCACCAGAAATCTTATTTTTATGATTATTCCGACCATTCTGGTCAAAAGTTATTTTAGTAAAGATGAGCATTTGTATCACGTGAAAAAGTATCAAAGCATTTTAACAATACATTATAGCCGAGTATACATAGATTCACTACACATTTACAAGGACAATTTTGGTTGTGGTAGAACAGATCTTCCTGAATGGATACTATGAAGCTCACAAATCATATAATTTCTTCTGTTTTCAACTACCAAATCCTCTCCCCCAAAATGACTAGATCATGGAACAATAAGCAAATGGCATGATGACAAAAAGAATAACGGGCTATGTATCACCCCATATCATTTTTTATCAAAGCAGAAAATATCCTTTTCTTCTCCATGTCTTATTGGTTATTTTTTTCTATTCCAAAACAGAAGCCAGGAAATCTAGGCTCCCTGCCAAACCCTGAAGTATATAAGCGATCATGTGTAATTTTGAATACCTGTGTCATGTTGGTGCAAAGAGCCACACCATATCCAAAAATGTCTTGGGGCTTCTCTGCACTGGCTTTAAATAAAACAGAGAGCCTTCCTGACTTATTTAGTCTTGCCTATTCTGTCACATCTCACTTTTTTCAGATTCAAATAAAGATAGCACCCCAGAAAATCACCCCAACTCATAGTATATCGACTTGTACAATAATTTAGCAAGGACAGATGGTTGATCATGTCACCAACAAGCCAACAGACTTTAATCATAGTAAAAGCTAACAAGGTGCATTGTCAGGCATATTTTAGGGGGCTCTACTTCCTAGGAATGGATGCCATAATAATACATTAGCTTGCATTAGCCATACAGCTTTGCTCCTTTTGTCACTTACTAAGTAAATAAATCTCAAGAAGAAAACAAAGTACAGCTTCAATTAACCACAATGGTTTTTTTTTAGAAGCCAGTCAAAAATAGGCAGATGGAGGAGTCAATCCAACCTGCAATAGTAATATGGAGTTCAGTATACCTCTGTGCTGTGGTCCACTGAATAGATTGCCTGTTGACTGTAGTATCTCCTTTCCCACTCTTTAAATTACTAAGTTAAAACCGTCGTCTGGAGAGCGGGAGAGTTCTCTGTATGAGGCCACACCTATAGCAGAAGCCAATCCTTCCCTTCCCGTCTTCCCCTCCCCATCTCAATTCATGAGCAGCCAACAGCTGGAACTATTTTGTGGGAGGCGGCTGAGTTCTGTGAGAATGTTCTCCTTCTCTTTGTCTGTAAAGCTGAAAGATGCTGGGCTTGAAGGTACTCCTCCGTCCCTAGAGAACTGGGGCTCAACATGAGCCTAGGCCTTGAGCTCTCTCCCAGTAGGGTCAGGTGACACACTATCAAAAGGCAGTCAAAGAAAGAGCTTAAAAAGCATTTCCTTTAGTAAGGGAGGGAGGCTGTGCACATACAATAAAGAACAGACACAGATTTCATTTTCCTACTATTCAAGAAGCCAGAATAAAAACACAGGCATTAAAAACTTGCTATTGCAGATGTAAGACTACCTTTAAATGCCTGTTTGCTCAGTAACGTCTTGTAAACTCATCAGACTTGCATGATTATCAACACACGGCAGTCAGAACTAATAAAGTTGAGAAGAAATGCCACAATCCAAAATTCATCCAGAAAGGCAAAGAGATTTGTGCCTAAATGTATCAACATTACGAAAGAATCAAAGAAGTTGGAGATGAAAAAGAAGAATAAAAAATAGTATGGACAGCAGGGAACTGTACAATAAGCTTAACATTTCATCTTTTAAGAACAGCTGCAGCTTCTGTACACAGGTCGTTTGAAAAATAATTAAGGATGTCACACAATTATAAGGAGAAGATCGGAAATACAAACAACATAAATGTGCATTCTGTAGACAGTACAGTAGTAAAACGTACATAAGAGTGAGGAGACACACACACAAATAGCCATCAACCAAACTGACTGTTCTACAGCCACATCTAAAATTTCATTAAAAAGAGCCCAGCTGCTTCTTTACTCTGACTTTGTCTTTAAGGACTTAGCTAAGCCGAAGGAGTGGCCAGGAGAAAAAAAAAGGGAGGAGGGAACCACTTCAACCCATCTCTCTCAAATTCTTTTATTTCAGCAATGCATTAAGCAATCTCCCTGCAGAGTTATTCTCTTCTTCCTGGTGTGGATAAAGCTTCCCCTGGGGAGCTCTGTAATTTCCAGCTTCTCCGAATTCAGGTATTAGTAAAGACCGCTTGGGGACACGCAACAATATAACTCTACATTTTCAGGCATTCGGAGAGAACCCCCTAAGGGTCCCAAGTTCAAATTTCTGAAATGTAGGCATTGTAAAAGGAACCTCAGGGGACTCCAGCAATAGAAATCTGCTGAATTCAAAGCATTTCCTAAGCCCTGGCAGGAGCCTTTGCTCCCACTGGAGGCTTTTTATAAAACATGTGTTGCTGACATGTTGACAGATTGCTCAGTGAAGTGTTAGGTGCATACACAGGCTGGCCATTTAGGGGGACATCAGTTTACCCTTCATCTCTACCTAAAGCACCATGTTTTATACATTACCCGAGGACAGGCAGAAAACAGACACTTCCCAACAAAGTACAGTATCACTTAGCAAGAGGCAAAAAAGAAGAAGAAGAAGAAGCCCCGTTCACCACTAAAGATATTACAAAGAGGGAGAAAGAGAGCCCTGCGCAGCCGATCTCCAAATATCAAAAAGGTCAAAAAATAAATTAAGGGTAAAGGAGGAGGCCTGAGCTGGAAATTGCCTCCATGTATCAGGTCTGCCACCCCGTTTCCTATCCAGGCCAGAGCTCTGAGGATATAATGAGCAAAGGAATTTTCTAATGACAGCTGACTGTTGGGAGGTAATCTGATCAAAGGCCGATATTAAATCCAACTTCTGCTCATATCAGGGTATTAGTGATGTACGACTTAATAACCCAGCAGCTCCAAAAGTGCTGCCGTGGCAACAGGATGGAAATTGGGATAATAATGTATTCATGGTGCTGGCGACCTGGGGCTGCAGTGCGTGCTCTCAGGGGACTGCACTTCACCCTGAGCCAGACGTGTCTGGGCAAAATCACTTCACAAAGGACAGGAGTGGAATACTGAAGAGCTCTGGCACTGATGAGTGTGTCGATAAGGGGAAAGAGGGGAATGAAGTGAAGGGAGGAAAGAAAAAACATTTCCAGCAGAAGAGCTTGAGTGGTGCTTCTCTGAAACACTGATGGGGCTCAAGAAGCTCTCCCCGACAAGTACAGCCCAAATGGATAATTATTAAATGAACATAAAACTACATTCCCAGCAAAGTGGGGAAGGATGGATGGTGCCGGTTTACATCAAGTGACAAGATTTTCACATCAGGCTACCTCACTCTGCCAGCACTTCTGCTGTGAACAAAAGGACCACTGCCTGCTCCCATCAATTTCCAAAATTCCATTCATATTAAGCAGCTTTTCAACCTTCCCTGCCCTGAAATCTCCAAAGGAACAAAATTCAGGGAAGGGTCACATATCAGCCACACCTTTCTGGATTTTGTGGCTGCATTTCCTGCACGAATGGAAATCTCCCTCTTGCTCTTTCTTCCCTCTCCAGAAATATTAGAATCTGTAGAAAATAATGTTATTCAGTTTTTGCTCATACATCAATCACCCTTTGGGATCATTGGCCAAATCAAAGAGAAAAGACAAACACTTGCACCAGTTTTTTTCTATTATTATTACAAAACAGTAAGTGTATTTATGAAAGCTTGGTATAATTATATGCAAATTATTCTTAATATCTTTCTGGAGTCATATCCAGAAAGGGATAGGGGCCACCAGGGACTATCTGGCTGGACATTTCCTCAAGAATACTAGAAGGAGGGGGAAAAGGCTATCCATCCAGTTTTACTACCAGTTCGCAACTCGTGGGCATGCCAGATGTGTGCTGTTCAATGTAAATTGTTCTTTGCGCATGTGCAGAACAATTTACAGTGAACTGTACACGCGCAGTCACTAAAAACCAAAATGGTGACGGCCCAGCGGTGGCAAGGGAACCGATTTGGGGCCGTGGCAGGCCTGGGTTGCTGCCGGTTCTGCAACGCACGCCTGAATTCCACTATCAGTTCGGCCAAACCAGGCTGAACCAGGGACAGGCAACCTCTGTATCCATCCATTAAAATGTATGAAGAGATTAGTTTACTTCTTGAACATCGTCTCCTCCTCTACACCCCAAATATTTATGCTGGTAATCTGTCTAAAAAGCCCTAAAATATCCCTTCACAGATGTTAGTATCATGCTAGATTTTGAGTGGAAATGTGCATATAATAGCAAATGCAGCATCTGATGCACCTATCCTAAAGACAACACAACATATTGGTTCTCCATCACATTTTAAGAAGAGTTTGTAGAAATTAGTGGCATAAATAAAATTGTGCAAAGAAAAATGCATGCATGGTAGGTAGGATCAGGAATAAGGAATGAAGTTTCTTATAACTGAAGTCCAACCAGCAAGTAGGCCCCTGCTTTACACATTAAAATGTTATTCAAGAGGATAGCTTGTAGTAGCATACTAAAAATAATAACTAAGAAGCCAGAATATATTTTTTGCTTAAACGAGATATTGCATTACCTTTTATCTAAATAAATCTACAATCTTCCTCTCACGCTGATGAAATACTATTAGTATTTATTTTAATACTTTTAATACCTCTGTGATGGGCCCGACCCTCTGGAACTCTCTTCCCCCCGACCTCCGTGTCATCTCGGACCTCCGCCTGTTCCGCCAGCAGTTACAAACGCACTTCTTCCAACAAGCCGGCCTGGCATGATCTTACTCGAACACCGTACTGTTTTTAGTTACCAAAGTTTTAATTCAGGGGTTTTAATATGGGTTTTAGCGCAGGGTGGGTTAATTTAATTTAGTTTTAAGAATGTTTTATTTTTGTATATTTGAATATTTATATTTTATATTCCCTGTGCGCCGCCCCGAGTCCCTATGTGGTGAGATGGGTGCGGCTTATAAATTCGAATAATAATAATAATAAATAAATAAATAAAATAAAGCACGTTGCCTTGAAGATAGTGAAAAATGATCTGTTTCCTGGTTTTTTAAATGTTAAGGTGCTATATTTGAATTAACTCCCACTGTAGGGCCAGTAGCAGTATCTCCTGCTCCTACAGCCTGGCTGTGAGGAACAGATGAATGTCTTTTGTTTTGAGTGTGTTTATTTTAAAGAGAGAGAGAGATACAAAATCCTCTTTGAAGCTTTCCTTGCTCACTCTAACTTCATTTCTTTTCTCTTTTTCAAGTATAAAGAGCTATAATATAGCTTAGCATGCTATTTGGCAGATAGGCTAGCAATTCTTTTTTGAAGGCTTCGTCAGCCCTTGCAGCTAAAAATATTGAAAGAAAACTATCGTTGAACAAACCAGAACAAAACGCCACAATACTCAGGAGGAAGGTATGGTTTGTCAGTTGTGACGTCACAAGCAGCATCAAAATGATCACAGCCGTAATTATCTGACCCAATTCTGTACAACATTATTTTGATAGATGTTCTTACGATGGAGACAATTCCACTGGAAACTGCTGGCCTTGGCTACCTCATAAATAAATTGCTCTTGCTGCTG
>CM077645.1:173300002-173362502 GCA_039707465.1 Rhabdophis nuchalis
TAAACATTTCCATAATTGCTCACTTCAGAACACGTTACCCAGTTCCTAGGTACAATAACTGTCAGGAGTCAATGAGGAATAAAGAATTTTCCTGAATCCTTGCACATAACCTGACCAGCATTAATAACTCCACAGTTGTACATAAGTTAAGAAATGGATTACTGCCAGACATCAGTCTTCTATGAACACTTTGGGCATAATGCATTCTTCAAACATCCATTAAAACATGCATGCCATCAAATAAATGTTTTTTTTTAAACCAGCAGTTTAAATGCTATTAATAAAATGGGGTTTTCCTCCATCTCCCCTCTTCAAAGAAATTCTAACGCCACTGGTTTTTTTAAAAATGTTTTTAAAAAATATAGTAAACACAGATGTCTTTCATTTACTTCACATTTTTACTTTTTGGTGAAGCTGTCTCCTTTCGCCAAATGACAAAATGAATGATGAAATTCAGTTGCTATGCTGGAAAAACAAAAAACAAACTGTGGTGCCTAATCCCTGAGGAAAAGTGGACTTCAGTTATGAATCATCCAAACCAGGAGACTTGGAAAACTTAAATTAAAGTCTTTATGTACTTATAAAAAACATTTCGAGCATTCCTGATCAGGCCATGTCAACCCCTCCTTTTATCTTCAAAATTCATAGGTTGCACCTCTGGCATCCACCTTTTGCGGCTATCTAAAAAATATTTTCCCAGCTGCAGGGACAACAGTGGCATCAAATATATCTACTATTAATGGCATGCTGACATTTCATATTGCTGGGATTGTAAAGAAAAGTCTGGAAAATATGCATGAAAACCAGACCTACGGAAGGTTGCAAAACCAACTCTTTTTCTCTGGCATTTTGTTTATAGAAGAAAGACAAACATTGCAAGTTGCTCCCTTTCTATGTGATTTGCTTTAGCCATTGGGGTGGGGGTGGGGATGGGGGTAATCAGGATTCTCCCTGTAACTGGTAAGAATATCTATAGCCCTGATGGCAAACCTATAGCACGTGTGCCAGAGGTGGCATGCAGAGCCCTCTCTGTTGGCACATGCGCCGTTTCCCCAAGTTAGATCTCTGTGGAGTTTCTTTCATGAATTTCTGATTCCCTGCACGCTCATGATAGAAAAAGATCTTACCTCTTGCTGCGCTGCAGGTTTTGGGATCCCGTCTCCCGCCAGTCAGCTGGTTTTCAGGTCTCTGCTGAGCATGCCCGTGCATGTGTGCATGTTTGTGAGCATGCCTGTGCACATGTGCATGTTTGCACAGTCATGTATGCATTCGTGCATGCACACTTTCGGTTTGGACATGCAAGCGTGCACAGTTTGGGCATTAGGTGTCTATAAAGTTCGTCATCACTGGTCTATAGGAAGAACAGGAAGTTCCTGTTCCAGTCCTTTATGTTAAAAAAAAAAAACCCTGGTATTGTAGGCAATCAACATTTGAAGACAATGTTAGCATAGCTCTGTGTGATATAAAGTATTTATGACATTCATTTTTCATCCACAAAGAAAGTATCCTTTTAATAAGTCCTTTTTATTATGAAAAGCTATTACTGTCTCTCCTTTATAAGGGGTTTTTCTTGGATGGATTATGTTGTTCTGTGTGGCCTTTTCTTTTTTCTTCATTCTAGTAGCTATTTTTAATGAATATATTGTTAAAGAGAAGGAAGGTAAGGTAAACAGAAAAGAAGGTAAATGACATTTTATGTAATGATGAGCAAAATTAAATATTAGCTATGGAAAAACAGCCAAGTTAACATATCTTGGGCTCTCTGGAATCTAGGAGCAATTACTAGAATTAAAGGAAATGGTTAAGAAACAACACTGTGATGAACTGCAGACCAAAAATACTAAATGCTGCAAAGCAGTGGTTGCTGATTTTTGAAAGCCTTGTGAAATTTTAAGAACTACCAGTATAAATAAAGACAACCTAAGAACATATTTTCTACTCTGTATACACAGGGAATTCACAACCTTATCCTTAATAAAGAACCTATTGATTAGTACAAATGTTAACTACAAGGGCTGCAAACATAAGGTCATGTCCAACTCTCCTGCCATCTGGAATTTTACTCAGGTCAGTGGGAATCAGACACAAATCGTTGCCTGATTGTTAACAATCACATATGAAAGTAGAACAAAGGAAATGGCTTAAATACTGCATTGGATCTTATGAAACCTTGCATTATTTACAAAAATCATGTAAAACACCTAACTTCCTGATCATTTGGCAATAAAAAGGAAAGCCCAAGACGTATAATACTCACAAAGCAGAACCAAGCATATTATTTTTGTGTTACATTTATTGACTTTTTTCCCTAGCCCAGAAGAATTTTGTTACTGAAATTAATAACATATCAAGACCACAATGTGCATAAAGTAAATGCCTAAGGCTGCCACCTCCTGAACATTTACCGGGGTGGTGGTGGTGGGGGAGCATCAAATCTATATATGCAGAACAGAACAGTGCCCATTGGATCTAGATTCCCTCTAAAACAGGTTTTGGTAACTTTGGAGAAATCTACTTATACATATGGTGAGAATTTCTTATAAGCCGCTTGGGGATTACAGTATGATTTTGAAGGGCAGCACACATATTTTAAAAATCAAAATAAATAAAATCACAAGGACTCTAGTTCAGATCATGTTTAACAATTCCTATGGGCTCTCAAGTGTACAGAAAAAGCACCTATTAAGGCATCCCTATTTATTTTGGTTCCTTTCTATGGGACACCTGTACACAACTCTTTGGACACCGGCATGTTTATGAAGAAATCTCCCACGTTTAATGGTTTCTCCTATACCTCTAGGATTGACCAGTTTGATTGCCTTGCATTCCAAGAGACTTGCAGGAGTCTTCTATGGTGCTGGAAAAGATTTCTTCAAGTTCCTTGGACTGCAAGACGATCAAACGAGTCAGTCCTAGAGGAGATCAACCCTGACTGCTCTTTAGAAGGCCAGATCCTGAAGATGAAACTCAAATACTTTGGCCACCTAATGAGAAGGAAGGTCTCACTGGAGAAGAGTCTAATGCTGGGAACGATTGAGGGCAAAATGATGGAAAAGGACAGGAAGGCCTGGAGGAGCATTGTCCATGGTGTCGCGATAGGTCCGCCATGACTTCACAAACAACAAGATTCCCTAAATAAGAAATGGGTAAGATGTGGTCCTTAAGATACAGTCCTCATTTCAAAACTAAAAGCAAATTCACTTTCTACAAATAGAGGAGAAGAAAAAAAGGGAAATCAAAATTTATAGAAAACAAATAAAGTCCTCATAACAAGAGAAAAAAATGACAAAGTGTAAGTATTACTTCAACCATTGCTTGCTAAAATTCATCCTTTGAGATATGGTCTCCAAAAGAATGTTTCCCAGACAGTTAACCTCTGATAAAGCCTATTCACTTTTGCAATAAACGAAGGCAAGCACAATCTTAAATGCATATACTGTATATACATTTATTTTTTACTAAAACATCATTAGTAGTTAGTCAGGCTGTAGCAAACACCTGAAAGTGTGAATAAATAATTCCATATCAAATTTTAACTCGGCCACAAAGTGGGGTAAAGGAGCTTTTAACCATGTGGCACTATTCTCACATAATCGATTCTTTATTTGCAACATGGGAAAAACCATGGTGGTCTGTGTTACAGAGGTATTGTAGCATATGCTAAAACAATTGTTAAATGTGTTGAACATTTGGAAAAGAATTAAGTAGATAGTGAAATTACTAATACTCGGCAGGGTAAGGCTGCACATGCTTATTTTAACTCCTTGGCAAATTAAATAAGTATAGGCAGCTTCACCCTTTAAGTCTAAGAAAGTCTCATCCTTTTCTGGGGTAAAGTTTGATGCATAGTGTGGCATCCCCAGCTCTGGAATTCTCTCTATCTAAAATAATCCATTTTTGGATTCTTTTTTACCATCTCTTCCTCCTTCCCCATTTTAAAATACCTAATGAAACAACTGCTGCTGCTTATTGTATTTCTCTGCAGTGTCTTTCTTTATTATGACTACTATATTTTGAGGACACTGCAAAAAAAAAAAACCAACCTCAGTCTATGAATATTTTAAATAGTTAAAATTATAGTCAAGCTGAACATAGAGTTCAAATGTATCTTTGACTTCAAACAGAAAAAAACCTGTGCCCTGAAAGTTTTTTATTCGTATAACGTAAGAAACTTGTTCCCCTTGCATTCAATAGACCAAGACGTGCATATACAGTATTCCTTCTGTCCAAACGGTTTTCTCTCTTGAGGAGATCGAAGGATCATGGTTTGCCCAATGTCACTTAATGATTCTCATTATTATTTTGTGTATATTTCAATGGGGGGGGGGGGGGTTGATCTCAGACTCCAATTATTATGCCAGGTAAGCCCAGGCAATTAAGAGGTCCTCCAGTCATCAAAGGCTTCCACTGAAACACTGATACATGTTGGGGAGCACAGAAGCCACAAGGTCAGGCAAATACGATTCACTGTGGACAGGTGTGGCAGTGCTCATCTGTAAAAAGGTAAGGAGGTGTGTGCCAGCCCAAAAGCAGATGCATATCACATTTGCTCATGCTGTTGAGTCTGTAGGCAATTCTCCCATGAAACTGAAAATCATGTATTTCATGTTTAAAATAAGACTGTGGAGATTTAGCAGGGGAATTGCCGGGAAGAAATTTTAAATATAAACTTTAGTTCTGTGCAATCTCATTAGCATGTGTCACCTCCTAATTATGGCTAGTAATCAATACCTGCATCAGTCTGCAGATTTCATTAAAAGCAAAACTAAAATTCTACCCTCTGCTCATCGTGCCACAAGGCTCGGGAAAGCTTTGAAATATATTATTCTTTTGTATGCTCTTGGAAGCATTTCCCAAATGTAGCTATTATAGAGATACCAAGATCCTTTCACGACAAACAGTTCTTGTCCCAGCTTAAGCTGAAGCGCAAGGAAGAAACTTAAAAATATGAACTTGAATCAAAAAGACGAGGCTTCTGTTCTTTGCAATAAAGTGGGAGAAATCAGACCAATAAAATCAGGTGATGCTGTCTCAAAAAGAAATATGGGGTGGCTCTGGGAACATTGGGTGATAATTCTTAATCAGTATTCCCAATTAGAGCGTAAATGTATGCCATATAAAAGGAAACGTATATCTATAATCTGCTTGTATGCTCAAGTATTCTTTCCTATCAAAAAGAGGTAATGTTCCACGAGTCGGTGTAAAGAAAAAGAAAACCCACTGTCCTTCTGTTTTGCTTGATTGGGACATAAACAGCTGCTTGTTCACTTTTTATACATTCCAATTTCTAATGTTCACTACACTTTGTATTTAACAAAGTTGCACATTGTTGACCAAAAAGAGCGATGGGGTTGTCTCCATTTACATTATTACTCTCATAAAGAACAGATGTAGACTGCTCTGGTTTTGTTAGATGATGAGCCCCTGCTGATACTGGATCGGATTCAAATGTCCATATTGGTTTTGTTAGAAGTTTTAACTGCCTTTGATACCTGTAGGAGCTGATTGTTGATGATTTACCTCCAGACCCTTGCTGGGATTTAAATAAATTATTTTGGAGCAATTCCATACTTTGCTTGAATTGGAGACTCAGATGGAGTTAACAGATTTCTCTCAAAGGGTATTTTTAGTCAATTGCTAAGTAAGAACATCGTGACAGGCAAAGAAGAGTTCAAGATATGCTAACAAACCTAACTTAACACTTTGCCACAAAATCTCACCTGAATGGCAATGCTTTGCAAAACTCGGGACCCAGTGCAATCAATGTTCAAAATGTGACAGTATTACAGAGGCCATACCTAGGTCTGAAATGGTATAGCACTCTATGTGATATCACTGGAGGATTAGGTCCAAATAGTGGCAGTGGGGAGGTATTTTCACATTTTTGAGGTTTTAATTCAAAATATAACATTAAATCTATTGTGGCTTAGCAATTTCTTCCAAGCTCTATTTTTTAAAGGATAAATAACAGCAAGGCTTAAAAGCAAAATTTTGCTAAATTTTGATGGAAGGGCTTGAATACTATGGCTATAGAGGCCATATGCTGACACTTGCTCATCCCTCACATTTCATACATCTGGATAGCCATTATCTAAAAAGGTGAATCTTTGGAAGCATTTTCTACCACTCAAGCTTTCCATTTTGAGAAAATGTTCCGAGCAAAGTGACTGCTGCAGGGGGAATTTACCCATTCACAAAAAGCTGCCATGATCCATTTATAACTAGCAGATTTACCAGACTGCTATCTGTCATCTGGCATGGCTCTCTCTTATAGTCTTTTTAACTTTTCTAGGCAATTGGACCCAGTGTCAAATAGTGTAAAGGATGGAATTGTAGGCATTAACCATTTGTATTTCCTATAAAAAATTATGGAGACCATCTGAGAAAACTAGAGTCAGAGAACTAGAGTTAGTATTTGCCGATTTCTTTAAGAATTCTAAAATGACAGATCAATATGTTTATTTGAAAAAATAATCCTTTGTTTTTAAAAGAATGGTCTAAATATTTACATTCCATTCCAACCTCAAAATTGTCACAAAAACTTAAGTGCAGTTGATGAACCTTTGGCCTATTTCCATACGTCATAGTAAGCTATTTTACAAATAGCTTACTGATAAAATATGGAATAATTTCTAATTTCATGTATACTTACAAGGGTTGGGACTGGAGTCCAAAAAGAAAAAGGTAAATCAAAGTTAATATAAGACATTACCAAATGAATTTTAACCTTAGCATATTGTAAGACACTATCCTAACATTTTATATTTCATTTTTAGAACACACTGAGTTTGTGCTACTTAAAATGAATTAGCCATAAACAAACAAATCCTATTATGATAATAACATGAGTATATCCAGCCACAAGTTAAAATGTAACAACTCATGCTTGTTTGAAGACTTCACTAGAATGTTTTATTTCGCATCCAATGGGATTGTTTTATTTATTTATATCTATATCCCACCGTTGTTTCTGTTACAAATACAAATGCTCAAGGCTGCGCACTTATCCGACATATTTTCGTCCTCCTATTTTCCTCACAAAAACCCCGTGAGGTGAGTTGGGCTGAGAGAGGGTGGGAGATCTTTGACTTTCATGGCTAAAGTGGAACTAGAAATCATTAAAGCCTTAACCACTAGACCAAACTGCCTTATGAATCCTAATATTTAGCAAACTGTGTTTGTAATACATTTGGAAGATAATATTGGGATAGTTTAAATTATTGTGTTGGACTGTATCCACATACCCTCCTTACTTCGCTCCCATATGTTCCGATTGTATAAAGTTCTTATGCAGGTTAAAGTTCAGTTTCTCAATTTGGAAATCACAGAAAATCATAGGATGAGAAAGTCTGCCAAAGCCAAAGGAGTTAAAGATGAGCGGTGGAAAGGGTGAACAAAGAGCATGTCTATACCGGGCTATACCAACACCTCATATCCTCGGCTTACAGCCATAATAGAGCCAAACATTTTTGTTACTAACAACTGTAAACAGTTCAGTTGATAAGTAAATTTTGCCCCATTTTACAACCTTTATTACCATAGTTGTTAAGTGAATAAATTCAGTTGCTAAGTTAGTAACACAGTTGTTACCTGAATCTGGCTTCCCCATTGACTTTACTTATCAGGAGGTTGCAAAAGGGGATCACAGCAACCTTCATAAATTTAAATCAGTTGCCAAGTGTCTAAATTTTGATTACATGACCATACGGATGCTGCAATGGTCGTAAGTGTGAAATGGTCATAAGTCACTTTTTTCAGTATGGTTGCAATTTTTAACAGTCACTAAATGAATGGCTGTAAGTCGGGGACTTCCTGTAATTGTTGAACTAAGATCTTCCTATTTCAGTGCAGTTAGTGACAAAAATAATGTAGGAGATGATCAGGCTAAGCACGATGGTGGGGTCAAACGTATCATCAGCCTCAAGTTCCTTGACACACACAAGATAACTAAATCCAGAGTACCTTCAATTCCATTGACTTATCTACTGCCAATTTACTTTGACCATTAGTAATTCATGACACATTAGACCCTTCCCTCAGCTTCAGCCTGGTCATCCCCTGAAGATAATAAAAAGATTATCTGTATGGCTAAGGTTAATTTAGGAAGAAAGTAATATCAGATACTTAGGAAAAAATGAGATGAGAATGTTATGAATTGAATTTTTTTTTTGCAGATAATTATATATAATATCAAAAGAGACACATAATAAAGAGCAACATGATTAGGATTACACAATAGTAAGGTAAGTTGTAGAGGTAGTATTTTCAAAGTTGAAGTGACATATGACAGGACACAGGGAGGGAGGGAGGGAGGGAGGGAGGGAGGGAAGGAAGGAAGGAAGGAAGGAAGGAAGGAAGGAAGGAAGGAAAGCATGACTGTACATTGGAATATAAGAGTGGCAGCACTTAAGTATCTATATAAATACAAATGTAAAATAGTTTGTACGAATCCACTAATCTCAAAAACTACTGGACCGATTTACCTCAATTTTTCACACAATGTTCACAAGGACTTCCGATAATAGAATACCTACTCATTTTGTGCCTAGCACACATGTGTCGTGGGCAAGGTACACAAATGTAAAATGTACCTACTGATCAGGTTTTTACCTCCCTGTAACTCCTCCCACCAGGCAACAGTCATTTCCTCAGCCACGTATGGAGGCCTCTTAGGGCCAAAAAGGCACTGAGATAGCAAACTCCCAGGTGGCCCATAGAGAGAGAGAGAGAGGAAGAAATACAGTTTAATAAAAGAGGGACTAGGGGAGACAGGATAGCAGCCTTCCAATATCTCAAAGGTTGCCACAAAGAAGAGGAAGTCAAGCTATTCTCCAAAGCACCTGAGGGCAGAACAAGAAGCAATGGGTGGAAACTAATCAAGGAGAGAAGCAACTTAGAACTGAGGAGAAATTTCCTGACAGTTAGAACAATTAACCAGTGGAACAGAAGTTGTATCCAGAAGTTGTGAATGCCCCAACACTGCAGGTCTTCAAGAAGATGTTGGATAGCCATTTGTCTGAAATGGTATAGGGCTTCCTGCCTAGGCAGGGAGTTGGACTAGATGACCTCCAACGTCCCTTCCACCTCTGCTACAGTAGGTAGGTAGGTACGTAGATAGAAAGATAGATAGGGAGAAACACAGTAGGTAGGTAGGTAGACAGGGTGATAGATAGAGAGGGAGAAATACAGTAGGTAGGTAGGTAGGGGGATAGATAGGGAGAAATACAATAGGTAGGTAAGTAGTAGGGGGATAGATAGAGAGGGAGAATTACAGTAGGTAGATAGGTAGATAGAGGGAGAAAGGAAGAAATACAGTAGGTAGGTAGATAGAGGGAAAGACAGAGAGGGAGAAATACAGTAGGTAGGTTAGGTAGGTAGGTAGGTAGGTAGGTAGGTAGGTAGGTAGGGGTATAGATAGGGAGAAATACAGTAGGTAGGTAGGGAGAGGGATAGATAGATAGGGAGAAACACAGTAGGTAGGTAGGTAGGGGGATAGATAGGGAGAAATACAGTAGGTAGGTAGGTAGAGGAATAGAGAGGGAGAAATACAGTAGGTAGGTAGGTAGGTAGGTAGGTAAGTAGGTAGACGGATAGAGAGGGAGAAATACAATAGGTAGGTAGGTAGAGGGATAGATAGAGAGGGAGAAATACAGTAGGTAGGTAGGTAGAGGGATAGAGAGGGAGAAATACAGTAGGTAGGTAGACGGATAGATAGAGAGGGAGAAATACAGTAGGTAGGTAGGTTGGGGGTTATACGGTGGTTGTGTGTATGTGTGCAGGTGTAGATCTACACACAGATTGGTTGGCCATTTAACCAAACTGGGCCACAGCAATGTGTGGCCGGGTATAGCTAGTAGACAATGAATAAACAGAAACTACTCTTCGTTACACCAACCTTCTAAAAGTGCTAATGTGGAGACAATTATATTTGTAAAATTGAACTAAATGGTAAACTAAAGGAATGGTGTTGGGTAAAAAGCTTATGAGCCTTAATTTCACTATGCTGCTTTATTTATAATATCATTTCCATAAAAAAAGATACAATGAACAGAAACAGTAGGACCCACAGAAGATGAAAAGGAGTAAGGTGTATGTTTATTACAAAAATCTCAATCTGATAATCTGATTTTCAGATAAACCTCTTTTAGTAGACATTCGAAGATATGATTACAGCCAGAGTATGATCATTTGAAAAAAGAAATGAAGAAGCAGAAACAGATTTTGTTTTCAAAGCTACTGATGAAAATACACTGCCACTTTTCAATTTATTTTAGCATTTTTGTGCCTGCAACCCTAACATTTGAGAAATACTTGGGGACTGAATTGTATAAAATTCAGCATAAACGTATGCGTTTTTAAAAGGCATTTCTGCATCTTTTCAATTGAAAAAATCAATGAGTAATTTGGTAACTTGTGTATCAGCAAACAATGTTTTCATTGTTTCTTCCATTAAAAACATCTCCTAGTCACATTTCCATTACTTTTACCAAATACATTTCATATACCTACAATATTACTCAAATTGCAGAAGCATTTGAGCTGTACTATGTTTCAGTAGGTAGCGCAATTATGATAAACTAGAATTTTGATTTATTTTAATGTATTCAGCTTGACAAAATTGTTTCTACGCCTCAATGAAAAATAATAAACCAATTTTACATGCAGAGCCTTTTGTTTCACTTTATAATACTACATTTCTAGAAAATAGTATTAGTGACATTAATTGAAAATAATAAACAGGTTTAATTCCCCATTTAGTGTTTTTGAAAATAATATACAGGTAGTCCTCGACTTACAGTAGTTCATTTAGTGAACATTCAAAGTTACGACAACACTGAAACAAGTGACTTATGATTGTTTTTCCTAGTTATGACCTTTGCAGCTTCAGATGCTTGGCAACTGCCTCATATTTATGACCATTGCTGTGTTCCAAGGTCATGGGATCACCTTTTGCAACCTCTTGACAAGCAATGGGGAATCCAGATTCACTTAACAACGGGTTACTAAATAATTAACTAGTGATTCATTTAACAACTGTGGCAAGAAAGGTCATAAAATGAGGCAAAATTCACGTAACAAATGTCTTAAATTACAACCTAAATTTTTGGCTCAATTATGGTCACAAGTTGAAGAATACCTGTATTCACATAGAACTTTGCATGATACAACATAGTTCCTAAAAAAGGCATATAGTGGATACTTTTTTCTGATCACCTATTCGAAATTGTATTGTACTCTACTGTATTTCTGAAACACAGTAAAAAGTGTGGGTAAAAGGTTAGGGAGAGCGAATGGGCAGGACATTCATTTTCAGAGAGCTGCTCATGGGAATTGGGAAACAGGTAAGGGAAAAAGCAGTTTACTATGTCACTGGAAGTAGTATTACTTGGCCATGGCTAAGACCCTGCCTGTCAGATGGTGCATGCATGCCTGTGTTTTTTTCTTCTTCCATGCCATTTAGGGAGCACAAGAATTATTGTATGATTCCAACTATATACTAGAAGGCAAACCAATCATTTATTTCTATACAGCAGAGATGAGATTATACCAGTTTGGACCGGTTCGGGAAAACTAGTAGTAACTTGGCGGCCTGCGTTGCTGGAACCAGCAGCGACCCACGTCTGCCACACCCCCGAACCAATTCTCTCAGTGGTGCCATAGGTGATGCCAACTTGTTTTTGCCTTCTGTGCATGTGCAGTGCAATTTTTGTTATATTGTGCATGCGCACGCAGCGTACATCAAGCATGCAGGAGGGACATGACCCTGAGCGAACCAGCAGTAGCAGCAGCCGGAACTCACCACTGCTATCATGTAGCCCAAACAAAGTGGGGGGATAGAAACAGTTTGGAACTCAAGGAGAAAGGGCTTCTAATGTACACACAGCAAATGAACCATCATGGTGACAGGCAATTAGAAATAAAAGGACCTTGCATTTAATTGTTGGTAAGCAGAAAAGGTCTATAAACAACTGAGTCCAGCTTTTAAGATGAACTCTGTTTTTGGGGTGAGGTGGGGATGGGAATTAAGCATCAGTTCCCTGCCATGGGCAGATTCTATTGGCCCTAGAGTTCTCAGCAGCTGCCCTCCCCATCCTGTCCCAGGTACCTGATGGACCCCGGCGGTTTCAGAGAGACATTTTTTCCCTGAAGCTCTGACATGCAGTTTGGCAGATGCCTTCATTGCTGCCTAGAATGAGAGGTTTGAGAGTGTTCTGGCATATTTCAAAAGCTGAAACAGTTGCCACCCAGACATAATTATTGGAAAGAGCTGTAAAATTTCATTAAGCCAAGCTTTCTTCTCTTCTAGGGTTTCCATGCGAACAGGCTGTTGGGAAGAAATCAGGTAAACAGGCCTAGGACCTACCCTTTTCACCAAGATAAACTGGATAGAATGGGAGTGAATTTCCTGGCATAGTTTTTAAATAGTTTTAATCTTGGTTTTAGTAGGGGTTTCTATTGTAATTTTACCACAGGTTTCTTAGTTTAATTTATTTTTAAGATATTTTTATTGTATTTATTGTCTACAGTATTTTATTATTGCCTGTGCACCACCCTGAGTCCCGCAAGGGAGATAGGGCGGTATATAAATGCGAATAAATTCAAATTCAAATTCTTTTTAGCAGGATAAGCTAGCAAAAGAATGACCGGGTCTGAAAATGGGCTGGATCCAGATGGGGAATGTTGAGGAAAAAAATCCATAAAAAATATCCCTTAGGGCATGTCTACAGGGGAAGAAGCTATTCAGCTACTTAGCATGTTGCTTACTACTCCATTCAGACCCATTGTACTGACGCCTATAGCGGTGAAGTGCTTCAAGAGACTGGTTCTTCAACACCTCAGGTCATGCCTTCCATCAGACTTCGACCAACATCAGTTTGCCTATAGAAGAAATAGGTCGACCGGCGATCCATTGCTACTGCCCTACATTCTGCATTGAGACATCTAGAGGAACCTGGGAACTACATCAGAATGCTTTTCACAGACTACAGCTCTGATTAATCCCCACCTGTACTCGTTGTGCACACACAACTGCATATCTTCTGCTCCATCTAATATGATAATAAAGCTTGCAGATGATACCACCGTACTGGGTCTTATTACAGGAGGAGAGGAATCGGCATACAGATGCAAATTGTTTTCTGAGCACTATGTAGATAACTTCCGGACCTTATCTACATAGTGCTCAGAAAACAATTTGCATCTAAACACCAGCAAGACAAAGAAGATGATCCTGGACGTCCGGAAGCAGAGAGAGGAACCTGTCCCACTCTACATCAAGGGAGGCTGTGTGTACAGGGTCTTCTCTTTCAAATTCCTGGGACTGCATCTTAGCTAAGATCTCACCTGGAAAAATAACATGCCCCAGGTGGCCAGGAAGGCTCAGTAAAGACTCAATTTCCTTAGGGTCTTATGGAAAAATCAGGTGGAACAACAACTGATGACTTCTTTTTACCGGACTACGATAGAAAGCATCTTCATATATTGAGTTATGGTATGGTATGTTGGTTTGACAGCGGCGGACAGAGGGTAATAAGTACAGCATAAAAAATCATGGGCTTGCCCCTGACCCCACTGGATGAAATTGCCAGGACCCACTGCCTTAGCAGAGTGAAAAAAATCATCAGGGATGATTCACACCCTGGTAAGCACTTCTTTACTACCCTACCATCAGGCAGGAGATATAGAATTATAGCCAGCCAAACAAACAGACTGAAAAACAGCTTTTATCCATGGGCCGTCAGACTTCTGAATGCAGCATTACACCAGAATCAGGTTTAATATGATAGACTTGTAGAGCCAGCGCAACATGCAACATGTTTATACCGATGCAATATAATATTATATACATATATGTAGATGAGAATGTGTGCTAGTTATTATTTATTTGGGTTTAGGGATTTCTTTTTCTTTTATTGATTGAGTTATTGAGATGTATTCTGTGTTTTCAGAGGGGGGGAGCTGCACCAAGGGAGGCTTATTCAATTTCATTGTACACATGTTGTGCATTGACAATAAAGGTTTGATTTGGTTTGATTTGACGAAGCCATTCCTCTCTCCTGAACAGACATATTATAAAGGACCAGACAGAATTTCAGAAACCATGGTTTTCATGCTTTCTTTTTTGAAGGTAAACCGAAGTCCATTTTTGCAGTGTGATGATTTGGTTGTTTAAATTGTAAGCAAAGTAAATTTGTGGCTTCAGATATAGTGAATTATATCCATAACCTGAACTTCATTCACGTAAACTTGAGTATTGTTTATTTATTAGATTTATATTATGATTTATAGGGGTCCAAGAATGTGATATATAAAACTCTCGTTAACTTATACAACCAGTACAGCCATAAGCAAAACATATTAAACTATAATATGATTTCCCTAGATTCCACAAGAGAAAAACTTTTAAATGACAGTAAATTATTTTATAACAACATTTTGTTCTTCAAGATTCTGGAAGAGAATGATAGAGAATGATATAAACATTAGATTAATTAAATTAAAGAAAGGCCAGTTTTGATCAAAAAAAACTAAATGTAATATTTATAAATTTATAATAGTGTTAATTTATACTACTATATAGTATATTAATTTATGATCAAGGCCAAATAAACAAGCACATATTAAACTTCTACAAAAATTATATGAAATGGCAATCAATCAAAACTACAAGGAAGACACTCTGCATCGTTGATTCCTATAAGTCAAAGCTACGTATAAAAATATTGCTATCACTCTGTCTTGATACATCAAAAATCTAATCACTTTAAAAGAAAGTCGTTATCTTACTATGAGGGAGATTTACATTTCTAATACCTGGAGTTAGAAGTTCTGATCATCATTCCATATAAAATAGGCACTTAAATAGAAACACAAAGCATGTATTCAACTTCTATATTTGAATATGTTTATTTATTTGTACCCCATCTTTATTGTTTTTACAAATAATTAAACGTAGTGAACATACCCAACACACCTTTCTCTTCCACTTTTCTCCACAACAACCCTGTGAAGTGAGTTGGGTTGAGAAAGAGCTAGCTTTTCATTCATATGTAAGGTGACCAGATGTCCCGCTTTTGGCGGGACAGTCCTGCTTTTCAAGCTCTGTCCCGCCTCCCGCGGCCTCTTAAAAATGTCCCGCTTTTTGGCGGCGGGGGCCGGGTGGGCAGTGGGCATTCTGCACACGCTCAGAGGCGCGGGGCGCAGGCAGGAAGCGGCGGGCTGGCGGGCAGGCGGAAGTGGAGGGCCGGCGAGTGAGGAGCCAGGCCCAGGCAGGCAGCAGGCGGCAGAAGAGGAGGAGAGCCAACCGGAGCCTGCGCGGCCCTGAACTTCTTTGCGCCATGCAGCGATGCGCTGAGAGTGGCCGGCCGGAAGACCCACCGCCGCCGCCTCCTCACCCAGCTCGTCCCGGGCGCCCATGGCAGGACAGGCGGGAGGCAGTGGGGCTTCCGGCCGGCCGCTCTCAGCGCATCGTGGCATGGCGCAAAGAAGTTCAGGGCCGCGCGGGCCTCAGTTGGCTCTCCTTCTCTTCTGCCGCCTGCTGCCTGCCTGGGCCTGGCTCTTCCCTCGCCGGCCCTCCACTTCCGCCTGCCTGCGCCCCGCGCTTCTGAGCGTGTGCAGAGCGCCTGCTGCCCGCCTGGCCCCGCTCCGCCACCCCACCAGATGCCTACCTGCAGGTGCCCTGCTCGGGGGGGGGGGTGTCAGTCTGCGCACCCCCTGGCCAGCGAGAGAAGTGGGTGGCAAGTTTAAAGAGACCCCCGCGCGTGGGAGCGCGCCCTTGCCCCAACACCCTCTACGCAGGCGCGCGCCGCGCCAGAACATCCCCCCACCCCCATCGACGGTGTCCCACTTTGGGACTTTGAAAATCTGATCACCTTATTCATATGGGATGCTGAAATATGTTCCAGTTGCCACTCTGATAGGTTGCACTTTGTTTCAGGTCAAAAGAAAAAAGATTATACATTATCCCACATAAATAACTAGGGAAAGTCCAAAAGAATAGGGTAATTCTACAAAAATATAGAAAGGAAATGTTGGCAAATCCAATTGAATACTGAAATCCTAGACCCATTCCTTTAATAAAACTAATGTTTTATTAAAACCTTAAGTGAGGCTGGTATTGATAGAATACAATATATCAGATTTGTCTCTCTGGCTTCATGGTTAGATTTAAATCTATCAATTGGGGTAAGAGGAATGAAAGTAATCCTTCAAAAGATTTGCTTTGCCAAAGACCTGGACTGTCTTACACTGTCCTCAAAATATATTCATCTCTCAAACCCACTAGATAGACCAGACCAAGAAAACATCTAATCAGACTGGCTAAAACTAAGATATATTTTTTCTTCTTCTCGTCATTCGATAGATATATCTCTGACAAAGTCATCTGCCTTACTCTCTACCACAGCCAAATTCTAGTTGCATTAAGGTATTTATATGTCAGGCAAAGGTATTTGCTATTCTTTTAGGTATTATTAGATTATACAAAGTCAAAAATTTCAATCTTCTTATAGAAATATACCTGACTTTCACAGAGCAAGCAATCTATACCTTCAACCTTGAATAACTTAATGGCAGCTTAGATCAAATTATTTCTACACCAGCTTGTATATTTAGGATGTGCCAGAGACACTTTGGGAGCACTTATAGATAATTCTCTTGTTGCCCAGCAGGTAGAATATTGAAAATGAGTACCTAAATGTTTGAAAGACATTTAAAACCAAGATTTGATTAATACTTCTTTCAATTATTGTCCATCTAGCCAAGAGATTGAAGTGTTTATTGAAAATCCAGATCTTTAGTTTTTGACTGGTGTATTTACAGGTATTCTCAGTTACAATAGACCAATGATGCTCTAAGATAGTTCAACTTTGAAATAGAGGGAATGGTTGCATCAAGTGCATAAATAAGAAAAGACATTACAACTGACAGAAAACGGAAAAGGAAACTCTGGATTGGCAAAAATCTCAATTATGTCATTAATATAGGGGTTAAAAAGCCAGGAAGCAAGTATGTACTCCTTCCAAAGTAGAATTAGGTTCCATTAAGTTCCCAGTGTTACTGCCATTAGCCTGTGTGATAGTGCCTCAGTGTAATTGTATAAGAGTATATATTTTGGAAGCATGCAATTGTCAAAGCTATACTTCCTCTAAAAGTACCGTGCTATCCATACCAGGATACAGTGAAAAATAGAATAAAATGTCTTTCAAAGGTCCTATTTTGTCATTATTACTAAAAATAACACAAGTATGTTTGTCCACTTAGAAGTACATGGGCTTCAATGTGATGAAACAACCTTTCATAGATTTTCACTTTATTCCATTCTGTATCTGTACAGATGGAGAACTCGTTTTGCAATCTCTTAGATGACTGCTCATATATACACATAAGGGTAGATCTCTCCTGCTTTCACAGGCAATTTCCAGGCACCTGACTTGTCTGTACAGATCTATTCATAGAATCACAGAGATGGGAAGAACTTAGAGGTCATCTAGTTCAATCCCCTGCTTGATGCTAAGAAATTATAATTTCTACCTTCCCTTCTGTTTAGCAGAGTGATAGCCAGCAACTAAAGAGCAAAACTTTCACACACCTGACCTAATGTGATCCCCACAGAATGTCTTATGGCAACCAGAATATATGATAGACAGGTGTGTGCATGTGTCTATGTTCATATTTGGATATTCGAATTCTAAGCAGAAGAGGTCAGGATAGCAAGTATGTGTGTTCTTTCAGTGCTCTGGGGATTAGCCAGGTGAAAGCATGGAAACATCTTAAGCCTTAGTAGAGGCAAATTCTGTTTTAATGAAGCTTCTCTACAAATTCTCTACAAAAGCTTTTCTGCAAATTCTGTTTTAATGAAGCTGCTCTCTACATGGGACTCCCCTTGAAGAGCACCCGGAGGCTTCAACTGGTCCAGAATGCAGCCGCACGGGTAATTATGGGGACAACACGACGCTTCAATGTAACACCCCTCCTGCGCGAGCTGCACTGGCTTCCGGCGGTTTTCTGGGTGTGATTAAAGGTGTTGGTTACCATCTTTAAAGCGCTCCATGGCTTAGGACCTGGGTACCTACGAGATCGCCTTCTGCCACCGAGCCTCCCACCGGCCCGTACGCTCCCACAGAGAGGGTCTCCTCATGGTGCCGTCGGTTAGACAATTTCGACTGGCGACACCCAGGGGGAGAGCCTTCTCCGTGGGAGCACCTGCCCTCTGGAACGAATTGCCCCCGGAATTAAGAACTATCCCTGACTTATGCACCTTCTGCCGCGGTCTCAAAACCTTTCTCTTTCAACAAACCGGCCTGGCATAAAGCATGATTTTTAAATTTTTAAATTTAAATTTCTATTATTTTAATCAGGGTTAGTTTGGTTTTTTTCCACGTTTCGGCTAGTATTTTAATTATGTCTTTTAAGAGCTTTTAAAATACATAACTTTTATATATTTGTTTTTATATATTTATATATCTGTTTGTATTTTGGCTGTACACTGCCCTGAGTCCTTCAGGAGTAGGGCGGTATAAAAAACCAATAAACTCTAAACTCTTCTTGCTTTCCCATGCTATCTTGCATATATTATATTTTGCACATGCACATTCTCACACACAAATGCACACATATCCACAAACTTTTCTGTGCCATTTGCTACTCCTTGAATACTTTTCAGAGACCTCCCAAGTCAGAATTTTCCAAGTGATGCAGTCCAAATACCCACAAGCCTTTGTTTGATCAGGAAAAACTGCTACCTTCTCTAACTTCCTTTAGCACATTAAAAAAAACTTGCCATAATTAAGTAGCAATACATAACCGTGCAGTTGGTTAATCTCACATTGTAAACACTATGTCAACGCTCATATGTGTGCCAAATGATTTTCTTTCTAAAACTTCTCTTTAAAAAAAAAAAAAAGTGGCTATTCCTAGTATTGTCAGACTGGGTGCAGAGATGACAAGCCAGTAAGGCAAAACGAAGTGCAGAGTTAGTTTCTCATCCCAGATGGCAGTGATGGGGCTTGTTTACAAAAACTCGGATTGAAGAGCAGTTCAGAACATATGAACAAATTCCCTTTCAGACAGTATAAAGACTATGCATGAGTGATTTGCATGCAGCCAGCATGGCTTGTTTGTCATGCCTAAAGCCAATAAAAGAGTGATGCAGTCAAGATTTTTATACATAACACCAGCTTGAAAGAATGATTATCACATTTTTCTAAGAAAGAATAGTATAATTTGTGGTTTAGTAAAACAGTGCCCCAAGAGAAACACAATTGGATTTAAGTATTTGCTTTGAAGGAGTCAAAGCAGATTAATCCACAACTAATTTTCTTTGTCTCTCTGAGGGCAAACAACTTTCACACATCACAAAACTGACCCTGGGAGTCAAATCATAGCTTGATTTGGGGATGTATTCAATCTGTTGGTCCCTAGAGAAATACTGAAACAAAAAAATAAACTAGCAAACAAACAAGAACGAAAATGTCAGAAAGGGGGGTGGGGAGAAGTAAGCAACTCACTCAGTCCACGACACAGATGTCACATAATTTATTGAGTGGCACCAGAGTAACACAAGCAAAAGATAAGTTTATCTGGGCAGGAACCTACAAACTAAAAGGTCAGGATTGAAAAGGTAAAGAAGAAAAGGCAAATTTCTCTAAAGAAAAATTACAAGCAAATAAATGGAAGATGGGAATGTCATTAGTTCTACTGATTCCTTTTACCAGACTAATTTCGAATTAAAATCATAACAAATTGATCAAAATAGAACATATAAAGAATATATAAAGTAAACCAAGGAAATCTGTACTTTGATAGGCAAAGTAAAAACAAATCTTGGTTTAAAGTAACAATCATTTTTGGTATGACAGATGCAGTATATTTGCTCAAATATATACAAGTATTGTGCTATAAATCTTAAAACAATACAAATACAAATACAATAGCAGAGTTGGAAGGGACCTTGTAGGCCTTCTAGTCCAACCCCCTGTGTGGGAAGGAGCCTTATACCATTTCAGACAAATGGCTGTCTAACATCTTTTTAAAGACTTCCAGGGTTGGGGCATTCACAACTTCTGGAGGCAAGCTGTTCCAGAGGTTAATTGTTCTAACTGTCAGGAAATTTCTCCTTAGTTCTAAGTTGCTTCTCTCCTTGATTAGTTTCCACCCGTTGCTTCTTGTCCTGCCCCCAGGTGCCTTGGAGAATAGTTTGACTCCCTCTTCTTTGTGCACCCTCTGAGATATCGGAACACTGCTATCATGTCTTCCCTGGTCCTTCTCTTCATCAAACTAGACATACCCAGCTCCTGCAACCGTTCTTCATATGTTTTAGTCTCCAGTTCCCTAATCATCTTGGTTGCTCTTCTCTGCACTCTTTCCAGAGTCTCCACTTGAAACTTGGAATGCTTGAAACTTCACTTCTATTGCATAAAAATATTTTTTTCATAGCAGAGGAGAATCTGCACTGTTATCCCAATATCCAAGAGATAATTCAGGATATAATTTTCAAGTTTTGTTTCAACAATACCAAAAAAATAATAAAACAATTAACTATACATCTTTCTAGAATTAGAAAAAAAATGCAGAAATAAATATTTCTTTAAATTACTGAATATAATAATAAATATGCTTATAACATTTTTCTGCTCAGATATTGCATTGGTATGGGCCATGTTCAACACAAGGATGGATATAGGTGATACCTTATATTGATCAATGTCAGATATGGAATAATAGTCTCCCAATATTACCTTCTGAACATACCCTGTCAGAAAGGGCCAGAATTGTGGAAAGCTAGTGTTCCCAAAGCCCAGTTTTGCAAGATAGTTAAGGGCAATATACAATTTATGAAATCAAAAGCCACTGTGACAACTAAAAGAACTATACTCCCTTTTCCAGGATATTTTATCTACCAAAGTCACAAAAGTATCATATTTGGTATGAATATCAAGCTGAAATGGATATTAATCAGCATCCTAGGATCAAAGCTTTAAGGCTACCATTTTCTTAAACATGTACTTGTTTAAAAGATGGGTTTTTCTCCCCCAACAGAACCTATAGATTCTCTAACATGGATACAGTGCAAAATCAGATAGACGAAATATCACTTACTGTACGACAGCTTATGTTTTTTAACATGTTGCAAGCAGAAGATAGCCCGGGATACGGGGAAAAATAGGTTTAAATAACAGTTATACAAGACCCGTGTATTTACTGGAAATTTCCTTAGTCGCTTTCATTATTTCATTGCTCTGAAGCCTTGGTGAACATTTTCAAAAAGTTCACAAGGTCTGATACCAGCCTCTAGCCATAAGTTTCCCAGTTCAAACCCTAGAGATATAATCACTCTGCAAAGTTTCTTTTGTATTTCAGTGCAAGGGTCAATGGTGGACTGAGACTATTTTTTAAAACTGAACATTGCATTACAGAGACAATGAGCAATTCTGGGAGCTAAAGTCGCAATCCAATGCACTTATCTGGACGTGAATTACATAAAGATGCACAAAATAAAGTAATGCTGTGAATAACTTTATTTCATGTTTGAGTATGTGCAAATAACTTGTATATAAAGCAATACTATATGCACAACTTAAATAAATTGATTTTAATACTTATCCCTAAAGCATATTTACCTGAATATTCAAACAGAGAAATCTTTCCCCAGTTACCAATACATGCAGACTATAACTTGAATAACTTTATTTAGAATTCGTAAAAGAAATAGTATACTTAAGAAGTCTGTATTTAACGTGTGAAAGATTTCTTCTATTGGGCAAAAAAATTTAACCCCCCCCCCCACACACACACACACAAACAATACAGAAAGACCTGGTTTAATCAATTCAGGGATAGAGGTCAAGAGATTAACATTGTTTTGTCTGCAATATGGTTTGAACCCACAAATCAAAGTGAAAATGTTTTGCTATTTTCAAAGTGTTTCAGGATGAAGGATAGATTTAATCTGAGTGTCCGAAATTCAGACATTTTAAAGTATGTATAAAAGATGAGTTACATTTTATATTGCACAAAAAATGTGCATACCAGAATGTTTCTTCATTGATTTTCTTACAATGCATTTGTCACAAACTTGCATGCATTTGCCTGAATCTTTGGTTTCATTAAAAGAATGTAATTAACAAGAATCTGCTAGTCCCTCTTATCTATTTGTTAACTTTTTTATCTGGTGAAAGGTTTTGTGTTATGTTTGAAAAATCTGACCCCTTCCAATGCCTTCTCCACAGGGATCATCCAACCCTTCTTTAGTCATTAAACTGGACTTCCTGCTGGAATGAAGTAGTAAAAACAAATGAAACACACTATTTCCATCCACCGTTAGAAAAGTACAGAAAAAAACAGGCATTTCTGTAAGTCATTATTTTCCTTGTTCTTCTCTTACTCCAAAAATCATACACAAACCACCACGACACCTTCTTATTCTTAATGTCTCTAAATTGCAACTCACGGATTAAGAAAAGGATAACATCTCTATACTGAAAAATGGCAGAGTGAATCAAAAGACGACATAAATCAAGGTAAACTTTGTTACTATAGAAAAAGTTTATTTTTAACCTTTACATAAATTGCTTTCTCCCAAATATAAAATGTGAAAAGGACAGGTTTCCCTGTCCAGTCATGTCTGACTCTAAGGGGCGGTGCTCAGCTCCATTTCTAAGCTGAGGAGCCAGCACTGTCCGAAGACATTTCTCTGGTCATGTGGTAAGGCGCTCGAAACGCAGTTACTTTCCCACTGAAGTGGTACCTATTTATCTACTTGCATTTGCATGCTTTCGAACTGCAAGGCTGGCAGGAACTGGGCCAAGAACAGGAGCTCACCACATAGCATGGTCCTCGGGTTTTGAGAAGCAGGAGCTCCATAAGTTTATGCAATACTAGATATACTGCTATTACCACCAAAGGTTTATTTCACATGTCAGGAATATTCACAATTCAAGCTTTATTATTATAAGTCATGCTATTATCTCAAAACATTTTAATATAAATTATCAGAAGGATGTTTAAATCGTAACAAGTTTTTCACACTCAAGATACAGTTTCGGTATAAATTATGAGTATTATACTTCAAAATACGTTTGCTACCAGTTTTATTTAAAGACGACTTTTGTCCCCATACATTCTTTGGGTTCACCGTACAATGCTCAGAGGTAACATACCACCTTTTAAGCTTCAACGCATTCCCAGTGCAATGTGGAAAAAGAAAGATTCAGAGATTATGGAATAATCATCTCCAAATCGATCAATTTTCCCCTGAAGGTAAAACTGAAAGAAATAAAAAGTTGAGCAGTTCCAGCTACACTGCTTGAAGTTTAAAAGGAAAGGACCCCTAGGGCACATTGTGGAGTGATACCTATCTCCTTTCTGGTGCTTATTAACAGGTCAGAGATCTCCGTTACATTTACACTATTCCCAGCTGACATCCCGTACTAGGTATGGTGACCTTTCAATCCAAATAAAGAATTAAAAACACAACGTCCTTTAAACAAAGTTTTTTTTTGCAATCATCAGCCATTTTGGAATTGTAATATAAGTTTGTTGAAAACTCTCGGCAGTACCACCTTCAGTAGTTCCTTCTTAATATATTTGTATGCCTGCGTGTTAATATTACTTTGTGAATCCACATACGAGTTCTAGTTTTCGGATTACTTTGCATACTGCGCTGTGCAACTTTGGGGCTATGTTTGGCCTTTGAATGACACTTCCAAAAGCAACTACGGTCTGGACAAAACTTATATTGATTTGTTTTCAGGTTATTTTAAAAGAAAAACAAATTAATTAAATACAGTTAATATGATTACTACCCTTATTGTGCTGCATTAACTCTTTACTTTCTAATTTGAAGTAATGCACATTAAATAATTGTATTTTTGATGTTTTACCACATATTTTTGTTGGTAGAATCTGACATTTGAATGTCATAAATAATGAAAATAGTCCGCAGTATTTTCAGTATAATTTTTGGAACAGTTACAGTACCAAATTTGTTTAAAGTACAATTTCATTTTAAAAATTTTTTCCAAGCCTTTAGCCTGAAGTTTTATTTCCAATACTATGCTCAGTGCTTGATAATAACTCACAAGATAGAATGAGAGTTAGCCCTGGGAGTAAAGAGCAATACTTCTGTATCTGCTCTAGAAGAAGTTAAAAAAATATTACATCATTCATACAGGTTGCTAGATTCAGCTTTTCTTGGCATACAGTTTGGATTATCTTGGCAGAGATCTGATCTTTGTTTCTTTCATTATATTCAGTGAACATATTCTGCAAAAGGTCACTTTCTTAGACAAGTATTTGACTGGGTTGTGCAAAGCATGTAGACCAGTGATTGGTTCCGGATCGCGTTCCAAATGGTATGGTTGGAATGGGCCTGGCGTCGCCCACATGGGCGTGCACAGCGCACACGCACACATGCATTGTAGCTGCCAGCAACGCTTCCACAAATCTCTGTGACGCTCCAGCTGCTTGGCGCAGCATCGCGCATGCGCTGTACATGTCATGCACGTACGCAGAAGCCTTAAAAGACAGGTAAGGAGCTCGGGCAGGAGAGCGGCCCCTACGGAGCACCATACCAGAACGGTACCCAGTGCCCTGGGCAGGCTTCGGTACGCCCCTATCGGCCGGTATCGCCTGCAACCCACCACTGAGGTAGACCTTAATCTTAACCTGTACCGGAAACACTATGGCTACATTTTATTGGGATGTTTTAGGTATCAACATTTAAATTCAAAAAATATTTTTATACCACTCTAAAATTTTCAAGAATTTTCAAAAGGGAAAAGTTGATGAAATGCAGAAAACTATTTTCATTTTATAGGTTTTATATAAACAAAATATGTATGCATATATAAACACATCTCAGGTATAACTGTACATAATCTCCTTTATTAAAATTTGCTTTTTATGTTAGTTTATACTGGGCTAGAATCAAGAAAAGCAACTTGGATCAAGACGCTGGCCTGGCCAGAGAACAGTCATTGGTAACTTGTCAGTGACACTAATACAGGTAGTCCTCGACTTACAACCACTCAAAATTATGCTCCAAGCAAATCGGACCTCACTTCATTTTGAATGTTCGGAGGCTTTAGGGAAGCCTCCTGAAGGTCACTGAAGCCTCCGGAGGGTCTCCGGGGTATGTGTGTGAGGGAGGCTGTTTTCATCCTCCCCAGGCTCCTATAAAGCCTCTGGAACCTGGGGAGGGCGAAAAAAGCATGCAAAAAATGGGGGGTCGTGCCTTAGTGCATGCATGCACACTGGGGGGGTTGCGCATTGCATTATGGGTGTGGCACGCCCACACACGACCCCCCCCTGCACTCCCCCCAGTTATGGCACACAAGCCAAAAAAGGTTCACCATCATTGCTCTAGGGGGCGGTGCTCATCTCCATTTCAAAGCTGAACAGCCAGCGCTGTCCGAAGATGTTTCCATGGTCATGTGGCTGGAATGACTAAATGCCAAAGCCGCATGGAATGCTGTTACCTTCCCACCAAAGTGGTCCCTATTTTTCTACTTGCCTTTTTTACATACTTTCGAACTGCTAGGTTGGCAGAAACTGGGCCGAGTAACAGGAGCTCACTCCGTTACACAGAGCTAGGGATTTGAACCGCCAAACTGCAGACCTTTCGATCAACAAGCTCAGTTTCTTAGCCACTGAGTCACCACCTCCTTTGTTAAGTAATACATTATCAATATATATTATGGGGTGTTTTTTTTTAATTTAAGACTGGCATGATAGACACAGCATATCTAATTCAAGTAGTTTTCTGTTATGACTATTTAACTGTCATTCACATAAGATTCCATGATATTTATGGATTCAAGAAGTCCATATAGAAATATTATATTAAGTGCACAAACTCAGCTCCTCGATGTAAAGATTCATCCCTCTTTTATTGTTCATTGGGAAAACAACCATATAAATTGTAGACAACAATGTATTCATACACCTACATCTTTGCTTCTTGCATCTTCTAACTGGGCTTGACAGACACTTAAACCATCTTCCAGAACACTGGGGCAGATCATTTTGGCAATAAATATTATATTTCTGTATTTACATGACTGAGCATACAAAATTTGCCAGTAGGTAAAAATAGGCACAGAATCTTTAAAACATTACTCAGAAGATAATTGCATTCTACTTTAAAACAAATATAATCTTCTTAGTTTATTATATTTCAAAAATGAGAATATATGAAAGCCTTTTAGCCAGGAAGGCTAAATTAAATCCTCCGATTTATTTTCAATTATTTTAATTTGTACCCATCAGCCGAAGAATTTTTTCAAACCAATGAGACAAAAGGCTTTTTAGGGGAGTCAATCCCTGTCTTTGAAAAACGTTTACTGAAGTGGCAGAACCATTTTAACCCTCATTTAGTATGGCAAGTTCTGCCCTAAAGCATGACCTGGGGTAAAGTATCTAAGGAGTACTGCTCCAGGAATTTCTCCTTTTGCTTCACTTCCCCTGCTAGCAATCATTCAGCTGAACACCCAACTTCAGGTGACATACATTATGGGATTACAAAGGTTTCCGTCAGAAAATAAATAAATAAATGCAGCCATCCCTTTGTGGTCTAGGAAGACAAACAAAATGACTGATTGAAAGGCATTAACAAAACAATGTAACAATGAAGGAGAGATGTTAAAAACCTTCCCACAGACATCAACATCTTACCAGGAACAAATGAGAATTGGCTAAATAAATTGCTGAATATATCAAAATCCTGAAATGAAAAGGAAGGTGTGAGGTACACCACCTTGTTTCAAGTATTATTTAAAAGCACAAACAGCAACATAAACACAACAGGAAAGAAATATGCTGTCATTAGCTCCTTCTTGGCAAAGATTACTTGAATATGTTTTGTTTCATCACCCATGAAGTAGCTGTAGGTTTCATATAACTATTATGGAGATATACAACTGGTTCATATAGACTTATTTAGTGTATGCTATCTGAAACTAGTTAGGGATGTGGTGGCTCAGTGGCTAAAATGATGAGCTTTTCAATCAAAAGGTTGGCAGTTCAGCAGTTCGCATCCCTAGTGCTGGGGAACGGAGTGAGCTCCTGTTACTTGTTCCAGCTTCTGCCAACCTAACAGTTCAAAAATCACATAAAAATGCAAGTAGAAAAATAGGAACCACCTTTGGTGGGAAGGTAACCGCATTCAGTGTGCTTTCGGTGTTTAGTCATGCCGGCCACATGACCACAGAGACGTCTCTGGGCAGCACTGGCTCTTCGGCTTTGAAACAGAGATGAGCACCGCCCCCTAGAGTTTGGAACGACTAGCACATATGTGTGAGGGGAACCTTTATCTGAAACTAGAGCTTTTTGCAGGATATATTCCCAGACCAAACATTTTTAACTGAAAATATTAAGAACTAAATGGGGATGCTCTCTTGCCAAGAGATCTGTATAATGATACTTTTCATGCTCATAATTATAGGTTTTATCAGACTGTTTTTCAGATGCTACATGTGATCTGGTAAATTAATAATCACATATAATTCATTCCAGGACAATAATTTATAACTGAAGATAGTGTAAACATGTCACCTCTGGTCAATATTCAGTAGCTTAGTCAGATATGAACTTCTTTATAAGTAAATGGGGGGGAAATCATTTCTATAGGGAATTGTTTTATTTAACTGAAGAGCTGCTGCCAGCACTGAGCCACATATTTTTAATTTTAAACATCACGTTGATGCTGAAACACCTGAATTTCTCATATCCTTTTTTTCCTAGAAATGCCCAATGCTTTTCTTTTTGCTTTGGAATGTGGTTTTTAAAATTTTTATGCAAGTATCTTGATTTATTTTCTCAGATATTGAAAATAAAAGTGTTAAGGGAAAAGCACATTAAGGCATAAGTCAAAATACCTATCGTAGCTTAATCAAATGATTTCTAATCAATTCTCACATTAATATTACTAAGAAACAATCAAAATATACTTGTTTGGAATTCACATAAGTTAAAAAAATGAAACCACTTCTTTCTAATGAAGAGCATGATCCTCTCATGAGTCCATAATGCCCAGTGTATTAGAATGCTTTCTATCATATTCTGTTGATTCTCTCTCAAAGTGCACTCAATTTCTCTATGTGCCATTTTTAAACATTAAATATAGCTGTAAAAAGGAATCCTGGAGGATTTTACTTCACTAATCATTATCAACTATGGGGGGGGGGTGTTCATCACCATTTCAAGGCCATGGTCAATGGAATGCATTGCTATGGTCATGTGGCTGGCATGACATCATGGAGTGCTGTTACCTTCTCACTGAAATGATACTATTTATATACTCGCATTTGCATGCTTTCATTGGCAGTAGCTGGGATGAGGTCAGGAGCTCACTCTGCCAGTTTTCCAGTCATCAAGCCCAGTATCTTAACCACTGAGCCACCCTGCCACCCCTAAACGCATTCACGCTAATTTCAGATTTGCAAACAGAGAAACATTCTATGTCGTTTTCTCAGTAAGAGAAAGTCAAGACTAAATGAAGATTAAACTCATTCAACCCTACTTGAGAATCTTTACTTGAGCATTTCTTAAGTGCTTTTTTTAAAGCAAAATAATAAGGGAGGTCGGAGAGAATTAAGAGAAGCATCATTGAAGAAGAAACCTAAAATCAGAAACAAAAGTGTGTAAGCAAATACAAAATGGGAAGTATTGTTTACCTGTCAGTTGACATTGATTAATCTTGTGCTCTGTGATGTCACTCAATGACTCGAACACCTGGAGGCAGCTGTCACAGCTGTGCACAGCTTCTTCCTCTAATTCCTCCCCTTCTTCTGGTCTTTTCTTACAATCTATCAAATCTCCATCGTCTGTCCTGTCTTCTAGTTTACAGTTCAGATCTGAAAGAAAATTAAGATTGTGACTCCAGGGTTTGGGAACAAACGATTCTGTTTAAAAATTGGACTTTGGGTGGATTTGTTGTATTACTGTTGTTGTTCAAGCTATTCAACAGGTACAAAAATACTTTTGGCTCGAGGCTGCAGAACATGAACATTATGCTAGAATTTACAGCTCAATAAACAGAGGAAGCATCTATCCTTTCCATTCTCAATTACTTTTCTTCCCAAATAGCATTCCCTTCTGCAAAAGGAATGCTTCCATTTGTCACAGTTAATTTTGTCAACTTTAATGCAACTGTTGGGGGCTTTTCATCACTTGAATAATTTAAAAGAATAAATCCCTTCTACAATGCAGCACAATCTAATGAAAAAAAGTTTAAAAAAAAAGTTTCAGGGAATAAAGCCAGGTTTTAACTTTTTTTAATGCTGGAACTAACTTGCTGCCATGAGAATGAAACTGATATTAATAAAAAGCCAAACGAACAGCTTTTATTGCCAAAGAAAATTAAAAATCGATGCATTGTTCTAGAACAATTTAACCTGTCTACTAATTAAATAAGGATGCACTAATCTGCAGAGAATAATTTGCTCTAGAGGCCATTTTGCATCATTATTTGTCTTAATAAAGTGAAATAAAGATCCAGCAGATAATCTAGCTCCAAATCAGGAACAGAAAGAATGAGTTTAGTACAAAATATAGTTTGCTAAAACAGATTGTGACAAAGTCCTTGTATAAAGAAAATCTAAGCATCATCCAATACTACTTCAGCTTGGTAATTGACTAGTGAAAAACTTTTTGTTATTATGTTTTCAGAATTATGTTTCTGAAAACATAACATAGGAAAGATAACATTTCTATCCTATTTCTGTTTTTCCGCCTTAAAACATTATGAACAAAAAGAATAACTACAAAGAGATAAATGAAAGAAAAATGCAAAGTAGTGGATAAAAGAATAAAATGTTAGTAAATAATTGTAATAAATTTTGAAGTTTAATATTTCATTTATTTATTTTGTAGAACTGTGAGGATTGTATCATTTACAACATAATTAGAAATCTCTAAAATTCTAAGCATGATGTTACTATTTATTCTAAGTATAATCACAAGAAAACATATTTTAGAATTGTAAGCTACTCAGAGTCATTTGGCTGAGTTGGGCAGCTATAGAAATTGAATTAATGAATGAATGAAATCAATAAATCAGGGATGTCCAAACTTGGGAACTTTAAGACTTGTGGACTTCAATTCCCAGAATTCCCCAGCAAGCATAGCTGGCTGGGGAATTCTGGGAGTTAAAGTCCACAAGATATGCTGGCTGGGGAATTCTGGGAGTTGAAGTCCACAAGCTATGCTGGCTGGGGAATTCTGGGAGTTGAAGTCCACAAGTCTTAAAGTTCCCAAGTTTGGACATCCCTGCAATAAATGAATAAATGTCATTAAAAACTAAATACTTATAGATACAGATGCAATCAAGCAGCTTACATAAAATATGCTTGGATACTGCAGTGGAATATTTCCTCTGAAGAACCTAACTGTATTAGCATGTTGGACTTGAAGTGGGGAGATCTAAATTCAAACCTCTACTCAGCTCTAAAGTCCAACCTATCTCACCGATGGTTGGTGAAGGGAAAAATAGAACTTTACCTAACTCAGACTCCTGATTTAAAAACATGATACAACACTATTAACTCATTCAAAAAATAAACAGAGAAAAAGAGAAAACGATAGAGATGCCACCTTGAGTTATTTGTAAAAAATAATAAAGGCAAGATGCAAATAAATAAAAATAAAAATCTTACTTTAGCATAATTCTAGCAATTAGCTCGTTATCTGAAAAATCATTATATCTTGTGTTGCTTTAACGTCACATATGCTAACAAAACTGCCAAATTTACTTGTAAGTGCATTTCCAGTCTTTGCATCTACCTTAGTCTAGCAGTTAAAAATACTACTAGGTTATAAGTGACAAAGGAAAAGAGAGCATTGTCTTTAACTATTGCAAACTGACCGAGAGATCATTAAACATTTGTTGGAAAGCAGCATGTGCACAATCCATGCTATTAGATAGTCAGCTGAGATTCCCAAATTCATCTCGTAAAACTGACTCAGGCAAAGGTGGGCACTCAATCTGAATTTTAACATGACTACAGTATTTAAATGCTTCACATAAAGTTTACAAAAACCTATTTGTTTTAAAGTAACTTTACTGAAAGGGATGCAAGTATACTCAATGCTTAGTATTATTGAATGTTGGACATTAACAAGAATCCAATGATATTACAGACAGAGTTTTAGGATATAAAGCCTTGCTTAGGACAATCAGTCCTACAAGGACAGATGTATCTATTAAGAGATTTCTTTTTCTAAATTATGTACCGTGTTTACCCGAAAATAAGACAGGGTCTTATTTTCTTTTGACCCCTAAAATAAGCACTTGGCCTTATTTTCAGGGAGGTCTTATTATTTTTGAGGAGCAGAAGGCGGCAAGTATGGTCACCTCATGCCTGCTGCTGTATTGCAATATTTTCCTGGAGGGCTTATTTTCAGGAGAGGGCTTATTTTAGTGCATGTGCTCAAAAGCCCGACTGGGTTTATTATGCAGGAAGATCTTATTTTCAGAGAAACAGGATAATAGAAATCATTGGGTGGAAAAAGCAGAACTATATCTACTTATGTATTTACAGATTTAAATCTGCTGGGACAGAAGTCAGGCAACTTACTGGCAGTTCCTGCTGCTGTTACTTCAGAATATATGTTCTAACAAAATGCTATGTTAGTGTTTAGGTCAATTCTTAAGGGGACAAACCCATGAGAGTGGGTTCAATCACAGTCCCTTTGTAATGAAATATGGCAGCTTCTGCCTTTTCTTGATGAATATATTTTCCATTCCTACTTTTTTCTCTGAAAAGGTACTATAAAGTCATTGATACTGAAAGCAGAGTTACAGAGTCTTGCATGTTGAGGTTTTGCATATCAGTGAAACGGTTCATATGGATGGTTAAAAACAACTATTTCAAACTTAAACAGGACATATTGAAATCAAAACCTTTTGCATACATCTAGTTGGTATCAATCTATACTTTAGACTTTAACCAGAAGCATGAAGTGCCAAATCAAGTCTCTTCAAATACGTATGGGCCAAATGTTATCACATCAACTCTATGTTAGTATCTTACAGTCTATTTTAGACTAGTTCTGAATGAAAATGACTAAATATTGCCAATTGCCCATATGCATGACAATTGTTTTGTGAATTATGAAGTTCAAAATAGGAAGTCTATATCTAATTTCCAGATCTAACATGTTTACGTACAAAATTGAACACATTCTTTTTCTTAGTTCTCAGTTACTTTTTATTAAGACAGGCATTATAAAAGTCTAGCTCCAGTTTTTATGATTTCAAATGTGATATACTTAGATGAGAAAAATGATTTCCTTTGAAATTACTTTTCAGTCACGGATTAATTTGCATATCTGTTCTGATGATCCATTTATCTAAGCTAAGTTATCTTTCAAATACTCTTACCTACCATATTGCCACTTCTAATCATTTAAACGTTTCTAAATACATACTTTCTTAAAAGTATTTTAAGTAGATTCATAATTTTCCTTATAGTCAGTGGCTCTAAATAACAGATTTATCAGAGAAATGCAACCTTCAATGGGCAAGTGTCAACCTAGATATAAAATATTCACCTAATGATTATGAGAAGAGATAAATTCTTGCTGAATAATGATCTCCTGAAGGGAATAACAGTACTGAAACCATACTTCCTAAAATAGAGCTATTTGTGAAAGCATGCATGAGTGAACCAAACTAACAAATTCGAAAAATTTACTCACAAACACAGAGATAATATTTCTACTTCTACTTGCAGATTTGCTACTGAATTGCTACCTAGTATAAATTCTTAAAAGCTTAAAGCCTCAAACCATAATGGACTAGTTGAACAAACCAGACTGACATTTGGAAATCATACTTAATATTAAAAACTATTTCAGCATGTTTATCTGCCAATATGACATGCTGCAAAATTATTAAATGCAACAAAAAAGAGGTCTGAAATAAATTCCACCTATTGTTATGGTATATAAATGAACTGCTAGTTTTCTAGATTATACTGGTTATTTATATACATAGAAATTTAAATAGTATATGTTCCCATAGCTTTTTGTCCCCATTGACTTTCCTCCTCGCCTTTCTCCTCACAAGAGATATTATTTGATCCAAAGAAACCTCAACTTTGGAAGAAAATGAGAAATACAAAAATGCTTAAAAGAATTAGAAGCAATAAACCTAAGAACACGAATTAACTTCCAGTAAGAGATTGGTTTAAGGCCAACCTTAAAGGCAGATATCCTTCTCTGGTCTTAGAACACTTACTTTTAATCTATACAAAAATCAAATTTAAATTTAAGTAACGGCTATCTAACTGTCATCCCAGCAGACAATATATATGCTTGAAAACTCATCTTAAATATTTTTCTCCACGAAGCACAGATCCGTAGCTGAGCGAGAGCCTGAAATGTCATGCTAACCAGGAAAAAAGCCCAGTTTCCAGTCCATTTGACTGCATTTTAATGGACCTCCTTCCAAGCCACTTCTGCATGGAAAAGTGCTGGCAAAAGAAAGGAAAACTAAGAGATCATGTGGTTATAATTATGACCAGGAAAGGAATATTTCTGCAGTTCAGCAGTGAAGTAAAACTCTATCGTTGTCTGCTCCCAACAGTGTCCATTGCAAAACAACTGCCTCATTAAATCTCTGCAGTAAGATTAATATGCCGTAGCTGCACTACATTTATAACTTGGTACTCCATAAAAAGCACATTTAATGGAAACAGCCAGAGCTCTGATACCAAGTATTACTTGAGAAACTTCAGACCGTATGTAGAGAACTTCTTATACTTATTTGTCTTCAAAACAATCAAATTTGAATCAGCTGGAAGACTATGAATTTTACTCTTGCCTTAGTCACAAAGTCTGCTGCGTGACTTTGAACCAGTCATTCTCTCTCAATCCTGGGGAGAAGACAAACCATTTCCAAATATAAAGGTAGTCCTTGACTTACGACCCCAACTGACTCACAAGTTTCTGTTTCTAAGCAAGACAGTTAAGTGAGTTTTCCTCCATTTTACAACTTTTCTTGCCATGTTTGGTAAGTGAATTGTTGCAGTTGTTAAGTTAATAACATAGCTGTTAAGTGACTCTGGCTTTCCGATTGACTTTGCTTATCAGAAAGTCACAAAAGGTGATCACACAACCCTGGGACACAGTCATAAATACATGCCAGTTGCCAAGTGTATGAATTTTGATTACATGCCCTTTACAAGGATTCTGCAAAGGTCATAAATGTGAAAAATATCCATTAATCATTTTTGTCTGTGCCGTTGTAATGGTCACTAAATGAACTATTATAAGTGAAAGAATACATGTACAAGTAAAATATAGCTTAAGCACAAGTCCAGTCAATTGCCAGGATCCACACTGACTCAAAGGCATCAATCAACCAGGATATATGAATATGTCAATAATTTTAATTGACATAGTTCTGTGGCAGA
Organism: Rhabdophis nuchalis; assembly: GCA_039707465.1. Lineage (NCBI taxonomy): Eukaryota > Metazoa > Chordata > Lepidosauria > Squamata > Natricidae > Rhabdophis > Rhabdophis nuchalis. The sequence goes on from CM077645.1 coordinate 173,334,418, forward strand.
ACACAGAAGATAGCTCTCTGCCAAAGGATCATACGGTCTCCCAGATATACAATCTGCGCTTATACAGTTCTCATATACAAACTCTCCCTTACTTGAAAGCAAAGTTAAATGGCTGACAAGCTGGCAGAAGGTTTGTAGCAGAGGAAATGGCTAAGGAGAGACACAAAGCTTGGCCTGGACTAAGAGTGGGAGAAAAGGAAAGTAGTTAAGAATCAAAGGTGGAAATTAGGGAGTTTGGAATGCTGAAAAAAGTTTCACAATGATTCTGTAATTATTTAAGATCACAGAAAGTAAGACTATTCAGCCGTGATGGCAAACCTATGGCCATAGGTAGCACGCGGAGCCATATTTTCCGGCATGAGAGCCGCTGATATTCGGCCTTACAGAGGGCTAGGGAAGGCCGTTTTCGCCCTCCCCAGGCTTCAGGATGCATGCATGCGCAGGTGGGTGGGGTGCATTCCATTGTGGGTGTGGGCACATGCGCGGTAGCATGTGCACACACATTTTTGGCATGCCTTTACAAAAAGGTTCGCCATCATAAAGAGAGAGATCTGCCTATGCAGTGCAGATATGCAGAGGAAGAAAATAACTCAGAACTCCAAAAAGAGGATCAGGGTTGTCCCATCTCTGAGAAGTTGCCACCTAAGCTAAAATTGAAGCCCTTGATTAACTCTTTGAGGAATGTACTAAGAACTACACAGCTAGGAACAGCTTAGGAGAGGCACACAGTTTTATTATAAGAAGTAATATTATTCCAAGGAGGAAGATCATTAACCTTGGAATGGTATAAAAACTGTGGTAGAACCAGTGGACCATAAAACAATTTGTTACATTCCTTTGAAGGCAGAAGGGAGGGAGACCCGAATATGTTTGTATGCATTAGCTGAACTCTGTTGTATAATTAGCTGACTATTATCTTGTAGAGAAATTAGTATCTATGTGTGTTGTGGCAAGAAAGTAAGTAGCAAAAAAAAAAAAGGTAGTTCACAATTTGTTGCATGCTGAACTTTGACTGATTCGTCCTTGCAATTCACTACCATCTTTTGAAATAAATTTAAAACTATTCAGGCCTGGCATAACAGCCTTCTTTTTCTTGCACAAATTTCTGGATTAGCCTAATTTCTCTTCTTTTTCCATGGTTTTCTTTTACCATGATACAGAATGATATATTTGTTTAACCCTTATTTATTTTACAAATATGTGTATGTTGTGAAGAGAGGGGGGATGGCAGGGGTGGGTTTCAAAATTTTTGGAACAGGTTCTGTGGGTGTGGCCTGCTTTGTGGGAGTGGCTTGCCGGCCATGTGACCGGGTGGGAGTGGCTTGCCAGCCATGTGACCGGGTGGGAGTGGCCAATTTGGAAAATGTGAAACTCACTTAACAATGGTCTTGGTTAGCAACCAAACTTTTGGGCTTAATTGTGGTCATAAGTTCTCTCTCTCTCTCTCTTTCTTTTTCTTTCTTTCCTTCTGTCTTTCTCTCTCTCTTTCTCTTTCTCTCTTTCTTTCTTTCTGTCTCTTTTCTTTCTCTCTTTCTCTCTCTCTTTTTTCTCTCTTTCCTTTCTGTCTCTCTTTCTTTTTCTCTCTTTCTCTCTGTCTGTCTATCTTTCTCTCCCTCCCTCCCACTCTCTGTCTCTCTGTGTGTGTCTGTCACTCTCTGGTTCCCCCCTCCCTCCCTGTCTCTCTGTGTGTCTGTGCCTCTCTCTCTCTGTCTGTCTCCCCCCCCCCCAAGCCTCCTCAGCCTCTCTCACCCATCCACCGGACGAAGGAACCTGGCGAAAGGCTTCAAAGGCTGCCGGCTAGGAACAGCGCGCTAGGCTGTGCGACACCCCCCCCCAGTCGCGGCAAAACTTTCCCTGTTAGCGCGACTGGCAGGGGGCGGGGAGAGGGGTTCGCGCAGCGTAGCGCGCTGTTCCTAGCCGGCAGCCTTTGAAGCCTTTGCTTCAAAGCCTTTGCTCGCTCGCTCGCTTGCTCACCCATCGGACGCCAGGTTCCTTTGTCCGGTGGATGGGTGAGAGAGAGAGAGAGAGTAAATACAGCCACCGGGCTGGCCGGTTAGGCTACTTCCAGGAGCTGAGGAGGTTTGTGGGGGGGGAGACAGACACACAGAGAGACAGGGAGGGAGGGGGGAACCAGAGAGCCAGAGAACCCGCTAGCTGTATTTACTCTCTCTCTCTCTCTCACCCATCCACCGGACGAAGGAACCTGGCGTCCGATGGGTGAGCAAGCGAGAGAGCGAGCAAAGGCTTTTGAAGCAAAGGCTTCAAAGGCTGCCCGCTAGGAACAGCCCGCTAGGAACAGCGCGCTACGCTGCGCGAACCCCCCCCCCCCCAAGTCGCGGCAAAACTTTCCCTGTTAGCGCGACTGGCAGGGGGCGGGGAGGGGGGGTTCGCGCAACCTAGCGCGCTGTTCCGCCGCGCCTAGCCGACAGGGCCCCTCCAAGTCAGCCAGACTAATCCCCTCCAAAGAGTTAAGGTGAGAGAGTTCGTATTCCTGGAAGGGCAGGCGGGTAGGAAAAACGCTGAATAACAAATAACTTCCGGGTCCACTGTAGAAAGGGATCGATGGGGTTCTGAAAATTTGACGAAAGGGATCGCGGGAACCGCCGCGAGCCCGGAGAAACCCACCCCTGGGGGATGGGTAGATAGATGGATGGATGGATGGATGGATGGATGGATGGATGGATGGATGACAGACAGACAGACAGACAGAAAGCGGAGAGAGAAATGATAGAGATAGAAATGATAGGGATATATGAAAGAAATAATACACTGTGATAATCTTTTTATTTTTTCTAAAGATCTTATATGGAACAAGCTTTCACTTATCCCATCTAGGTATTTCTAATAGTACTTAAATATTATTACCTGAAGTAAATAAGGCCAATACATTTTAATGTCAGTAAGTAGCATGAATTATTGAATGTGTGTGTATACTGTGCAGGATGGTTTGTTGACAGCTGAACCAATCTTAGATTACATGTCAAGCAGTTAGTTATATTTTTATGCAAATACCTAAAACTAAATAGCAACAAGGAATGATATCACTTACTACCGATATTTAAAAACTGACAAGACAAACACATTGGAAAATAGGTTCCACAATAATTGTACAAATTAAATTCGTTTTCTTTCAAATAAAAAGTCATCCCTCCAATCAGTTATATAAATATATAAAAAGAGATTTTAAAAAGTATGTAGTTAAACAACTAATCTCTTGTACTGGAGTGGTACAATAGGAAAATATAACATATACAATATTCCAGAAATTTGGATGTGAATCTAGTTTTATTGAGGGCAGAAAATCATTAATTAGTTACGTAGCTAATTGCTTAATTCCAAATCACTTATCAAAGAATCATCCAGCCTGATATACCAGCCTTCTTCACGTAGAAGCTCTCCAAATATATTGGACTTTAACTGGACTTTAATCCCAGCAGGCATAAGAATTGCCTTCTGTTGGTTGGAATTATTAGACTGGCAATTATGAAAGCACCTGATAGGGGAAATCTGGTTTGTGAAATTGCAATATGTATTGTTAGCTTCTTAAATATAAGAAAAGCACAATTAAAACAGTAGTATTTCTTTTTAAGATTGCTGGGATCCTTATACGTTAATCTATAAACCAATACCAATAAAACATACAGTACAATCACTTTTTTGCACAAAGAATATTTAATTATTATTTCCAGAACAACTAATCAAACAAACTAAAGGACTTAATTGTCCCTGAACTATAATACAATTATTTTTCAAAGGAAAAGCAAAAACTAAAGAGAGCTGTTATAAGAAGCAACATGCTATTAACCCCCATTATAATGAACAGATCAAATTTCCAATCTAAAATCTTGCTGACTGAACTAACTCTTTATCTGCACAACTCCCAGTGACTTAAATGTAGGGATCAGTGACTGCTAACAAAACCAGTGGATTAAGATATAAACTGCATGCTTATTTGAGAAAGTAACCAGCCTGCAGAAATGCCTGGCCACAATCCAGAAATGTGCATGTGCCAGAGCAATGTAAACAAGTTTTATTCTTCTTTTGCTGCTTCCTTGTGATAAACTGACACTCCATGTGTAAACTTCCACTATTTTGAAAAATAGGCAGATGATCCTGCATAAAACGAATGGAAAAACTGGTCTTCTAGAAAATAGACCAGCAAATAGCTCATTTGTACACAGATAGATCTACTTCAGAAGCATAACAGAACATTATCTATGTAACAATAACTGAATAAGTGAAGGAGAACTCATGTTTTAGAAGTCCATATCACTCTTTAAATGTCCCATTGTTTTCTGCATGAAGAGAAAAAACCAAACATGTGTCATGTTTTTAAAACATGATGGTTGGCATGGAAATTACCTGTCGGCACTGGTGATTGTTCCACTCCTTCCTGGTCCTCTGATTCATTTTCTTCTACTGTCAGGGGAAGATAAAAATAAACAAGAAAGCAGTAAGTAAGGTAAATGTCTTAAAATATCCAAAACATTGACATTTCTGTTTTATCTCTTTCTGTTTTTAGCTATCATCCCTTTTCATGTTGAAGAAATGTACTTGCCTGGTACAAGATTATCTAAAAGGGACTTGAACCAAATATGGAGTCACTTTTGAAATTATTCAAAAATGTTGCACGTCTTAAGAAAAATCAGTTCTGGCTTATTCTAACTTGAAAAAAATCCAGCTAGCACAAGTACCAAGAAGTAGCACTTCTTAACCCATAAATTTGGAAATATATTACATTTTTTTAAAACTTAATCCAAATATCATTAAATCAAAAGATGTAGAACTTTGAATATAGAACTTGTCTACTCAATGTACCACATCAGTGCAGATATCTCATTCCAGTAACCCTTTCAATTTGCTTGAGTTACAGTCGGCTTCATTGCACTGAAGTTATCCAGGTAATTGATATTTGGCTGTAGAACTAGAATCCCGCACCATAGCAATTTGCAAAGAAAGAAAATTACTTTTTTAAAACACCATTCAAATAAGCACAAAATTTACTAATCTGCGTCTTCAGTAGAATATTGGACCTCTTTTCCAATATTAAAGCAAAGGATTTATGCAATAGTCACAAAGCCAAAATGGGCATTTTATTCACACATCCATGCACACACATACACAAATTATGTCTACCTATGTTTAAAAAAAATTGAGATAATTTATGATAATATCTACAACTTACAGAGCTATTTTATACGTAATAATATACTATTAAATATAATATACTTAATTCTTGATACAATTTTTACTGAGTTGTAGTGTAATATTCTATAGGGAATAGGCAGATAAGGGAAAATAATCTATTAATATGGAAGTTATGTCAAGTATTGTGAAAAATAATTAGGTATATTTTGGTAGGCACACCCTCTATGGACTGTCTACCTCCTATGATTAGAATACTAGAAAGTACATTCAGCCAATCCCTACTGAAGCCATTGTATATATGTGCTATTGCATCTAAATGTTTGACCCTTCTATTTGCTTGCATTTTATGGGCTTTATCCATATGTTTGCCAGATGGTAGTGAAGACAGGTATAAAGTCTCTGAAACTATTCTCAATCTCTTCCTTAATACCTAGTAAACAAAATGAAAGTGTAGCAGCACTTTGGGTATTCTAAGAATAGTCTTTTGCAGAAGTATTCATTCAATTAGTAAGATTTTACAAAAGGACAAAACACGTATCATAATATTGTAATACAAGCTCTATCTCTTATACATATGCTTGCAGTATTTTATTCTTTATTTGTCTTCCCTCAAAGATGCCTAAAATACTAAAAGGCTTCCTGCACTCAGCAAACCTTTCCAAAAAAATCAGCAGCATGTTTTAATAACAATATTTTAGATGAGTGATATAAAAGGGATGAATGCCAGTAGATGAAAGAAGACATTCTGGTCATATTTGTAGAAGCCAAAAAGAATTTCTCTTATTTCCTTGCAGTCAGCAGCATATTCCAATATTCCAGTAAATGTCAAAGTCTCCGCTTTTACTTTTCACTCACTTATAGTTCTTGGACTCAATCAATGATTCCTTCTATTCTTTTTGAGTTTGCAATTACAAAGCAGGACTAACAACTGATAGTATTGGTATGAGTCAGGGGAAATATTTGGATTGCTTATAAGAAGCTCTTAAATTTATTTAATAAATACTGTAAAACTTGATTCAGAACATAACTGCAAACTATGGGTGTTTTGAATAAGAGGCAAAGTGAATCTTAGGCTGTCAGGCTTTTATCTCTTCTTCTGTTAAAACGTCCTCATGAAACTTACAACGAAGTATTTTTGTCATTTCATTCAAATATAGAAAATTGCCATGGTTAAATGAAGCTTAATAGACAAGAGATATCAATTTGGGGTATCAATTTTGAATTAGGCCTAATGCTTTTTTTTAACTAACTGAAACAGAAAAATCAAAATTTAGTATATCATCATGATGATTTTAATTCCTTCCTACTTGAGAGAGAGAGAGGTAGAAGAAAAAGAAAAGAAAAGCAAGTGTCTTTACAGCTTTCTGTTCTGACTGGTTACCTTAAATAAATGAAGACTACAGAACAATGTTTATAATGACTATGAATTATAAATGCTGAATAGCTTCAGAGAAAATAGTACCCATGACTCGAAACGACTCAGAAATATATTTCAAATATTTAAGACATACTTAAATTGAAACATCTTTCTAAAAATCTCTGAATCGTGTGTATTTTTAATTTGAATGGCTTAAAACAAATATAAAGCTCAACATAGATCAGATTTAGCCAAAAAAAAGTCAATTCAGGTGTTCTTCTGAGTGGCCATTCTGCAGAAGACAAGAACATATCCCCCCATGATATTGGGAGTAAAAGCCCTTTAAAAAACACAAACTGCAGGATGAGCTCAGCAGTCAGCCTGACAATGCCACAAATTCTTAATAATAGTGACTGTGGTGCCAGCATCCTACCTGCGGTGACGGATGTGAATTGTGTAGCACCTGATAAGATCAATCAAAGCCTTATGCTTACTTTCTAAATTTGGTCAATGGAAGCTTATGAAGCAAAATATTAACATTACAGTGTTGGATAAAATCAGACTATGACTGGTTACTATCTGCTCTATCAAATTCACTACTATGTTTGTTTGTTATAAATGTTAATGTGCTTTTTGATTAAATAAAATAGTTGTAACTGCTTCAAATTAATAAATATTAAACAGAACACACATACACAAAAACATAATACAGCATAAAACATTAACAGATCAGGATGTGCAATCATACGGGCTAAAAATAATTCAAATTACTTCCAACAAATCAATTGTATTTTTCACATAATTTACTGTTGCTATCTTTGGAACTTAGAATTGCAAAGAGGATCTCAAGGAAAACACACCCAGTTCTCTCATTGTGGAAGAGGGGGAAAATGGCACAAGACCAAATAACTTGAGAGAGACAACAGGTCCTATAAACACCTTAATGAAATGCAAATATTACAGAAATAGCATGCCTTCTAGCAATTCCATCCACAATAGTTACCTAGCCACTGATACTTGTTAATTAAAAAGACCAAAGAGTCCAGAGATAATCAGTCTTACTGGCATGATGGATGAAGTTCTATGTCTGCTGGAAACCAAAAATTGCTTTCAAATTGGAATGTGATGGGAAGGAAAGAGGAGCAGAGGGGAGGAGGAGGGAGGAATTGCAATTTCCTCTTTCTCTATTGCAATGATGTGTTAGTTTTCTGAAGTTTTACAATCTGCATGCAGATCCGTACAATTGTCTCAAAGATCTATTTATGGAAGACCCTTGCGCAAGTAGGAATATCCTGGATCATTTCACAAAATTCTCTTCTCACTTTGATTGTTATTTCATGATACAATATCTGCTTCAGTGACTGTATTAAAATGAGTATCCACCTGATTTGCATTTATTAAATGTATCACTCATTAGTGGGAGTATAGCAATGCCATACTCATAATTTAAGAGCAATTGCAAAATGCCATTCCAATATTTTGCAAAATTGCCACGTCCCGTTTTTGATGCCTTACTCTATGAAACTGAAGAATGCAATTATATAAAATGATGATAAAGCTAAGCAAATGATAAGCTATGAGAGAAGGTGCACTCTTAAAACACATACAAGTGCTGCATCATAGCTCATCTAACCTTTTCCTTTATCAGTACTTCTTTAATCTCACTGCAATACACAATCCTTTGCAAAACAATGATTAGAAGGCATTAGCATTTTCTGTTTGGATGCAGTGCTGCTAACTCCATTACTGAACATTTGTTTAGGGCCAAGACATAAATGGAATATTATAGAATAGAGAATACAAATAATTTTTTTACCAGCTACTTTACAAAGTAAAGTAGGTGGTAAAAATGAGAAAAATCAATAGATTTGGAATTTCCATAACAAAGACATATGCCCGAGGTAAAACATTCAGAACATTGAAACAACAACAGAGAAAGCTAACTCTGGTCCAGTTTCCTCACCACCAATCACTGTAAGCAGCATGTTTCTTGATGACTTCATAGCATCAGAAAAATCATTTCTAAAGAAGCTGGACTTCCAAATAACCAGACACAGCATCATGTCAAGCTTATAGATAACAAGAACTGTATCAAGTTTGGAAGGTTATAGGTAACTAATGCAGGAACCAAATAGGCACAATTCCATTGAGAATAATAATTAGCAACCTTTCCCAAGTCCTGCTGGTGAGTTCACTGAAGAGCCAATCTCTCAAAGTACAATACTTTATTTATTTATTTATTTTATTAAATTTATATCCCGCCCTTCTCCAAGAGGACCCAGGGCGGCGCACAGGAAATTAAAATACATACAAAAAACACAATACAAAATTTAAAAACCTATTAGATCCCCATCCTGCGCTAAAACCAATTAAAATCCCCGAATTAAAACTATCTATGACTAGTCCCAGCGGAGGCTATGTTAGGCCGGCTTGATGGAAGAGGTGTGTTTTTAAACACTGGCGGAAGAGGCGGAGGTTGGTGATGGTACGAAGTTCTGGGGGTAGGTCGTTCCACAGGGCAGGGCCCACCACAGAGAAGGCCCTTCCTCTGGGTGTCGCCAGTCGGCATTGTCCGGCCAGCGGCACCCTGAGAAGGCCCTCTCTGTGGGAGCGTATCGGTCTAAGGGATGTACATACTTACATCCCATACAAATGTCCACAGTGGGAAATATGGTTTGGACCCCAGGTTTTCACATATGTGAGAACTGTACGGTCATGGAAAGTCAGAAGGCATTCGTGTTTAATAAATTATTTTTGTTGTTGTTGCTGTTATTATTATAGAATGTTGTGTTGTGGGTTGTTGTTGTTGAATGTTTTGCTGTGGATGCTACCCATGTAGGAGATACAATTATGTAATTAGCCAGTCACTCATCTTTGGCTTCAAGAATTTTATTTTTAAAAAAGTTTTTTAAAACTGTATCACCTGGGCATAGTAAACAAGATAAGCTGATTGGACATGCTGAAGATCCTGTCAGCCAAAAAGTGTCAGCTGGTGGGGACTAACTTCCCCTTGGAGATTAGAGTGACTTCAACCCTCTTGGCCTTTTGTACATTTTGTAAAAATTTGGCTGTGTCCCAAAGCCTGGGGTGCTGAATATATTAAGGTCCCATGTGTTAAGGGTCCCGTTTTCTGGTTTTGCTGTTAACTGCCCAAGTACCTCAACTGCTGTATATACCATATTTTTCAGAGTATAAGACACATCGGAGTATAAGATGCACCAAGGCTTTGAAGAGGCAAATTTTTAAAAAAAGAGTAGGTAGGTAGATAGTAGGATAGAGAGGGAGAGAAAGAGAAAGAAATACAGTAGGTAGACAGAGAGAGTAGTTAGGTAGGTCGGTAGGTGGGTAGATAAAGGGATAGAGAGAGAAATAGAGAGATAAATACAGTAGGTAGGTAGGTAGAGAGAAAGAGGGTAGATAGTATGTAGGTAGGTAACTAGGTAGAGGGATAGAGAGAGAAATAGAAAGAGATAGAAAAATACAGTAGATAGGTAAGGAGATAGAGAGAGAATAGGTAGGTTTTCTATTATTTTCAAAATGTTCTTTATTGTTTTAAAAATATTTTTATTATTTTATGGTTTTATACTTTTGAAATTGTAAGCCACACAGAGTCACTAATTGAGATGGGTAGCTATAGAAATTGATTGATTGAATGAATTCCACCCATTATGTTAAAGCAAGAAATGATTGCTACCTGAAATAGCTACCTGAAACAGTGAAAGATGAGGTTCCCTAAATTTAATGAGATATATAGAGCAAAATAAAAGAAGTCTTTGAACACAACCAAGAAAACCTATTGAACTAAATTCATTACATGTCTTATGTTCTACAGTCACAGATTCCATTTTTGATTACGATGCCTCTTTATATAAAGGCCAAGCTTAAGAGATGTACACCTGAGACTTAAGAAAGGAAAGAATGGTGGAGAGAATCAGTGAGTATAAATCTGCAAGAACACAATAAGAAGGTACATTTACTCTTAAAGAAAATCGTTTACAGATGACAAAAGCTGTGATTTATTACATTTATGCTATTACAAGCTATAATAAAAATAAAGGCTTTGGATAATTGAAAAAAAAAGTCTATTTTCTTTTACACAAGCGCAGGTTAATAAATTTTTTAAAGACACCTACTGTCCTGAATGACTGAGGCTCTTTTCAGCTTGTTAAACAAAGTTAAAAGAAGCCACATATCCCAAAATAAACTATAAAAATAGATTGCTATTGATTCTGAATCCTTTTTAAAAAGGTTTCATTAAGAAACATGAAAGAAAATACGCTTAATTCAAGAACAAAAGTTACAGAAGAAACTATTTGAGAAAAGGGGTTAGACTTAACATAATTGTCCACATTTCTTTGTGGCTGCATTTTGCATTTCCCATAGTTCAATACACAGTTGTCTTATAAACCTCTTTGGTTCATGAGAATTAAAAGTTCATCTTTTTACTCATTTTACATGACTGTTCCCACTAGAATAAAACTTTGCAAGGAAAAAAAGCATTCGATCTGCATGTTTGAGCAGTATCAGCAGACAAGTAATAGAGACACTAGTTGTATTAACATAATCAATACACAATTTACAGAACTACCCAGACAGAACAGAATTTGTATCTCTATGCCATTATTTTACTATCTATAAATCACTATAATTTCTAGGTGGTTTTTATGCATTTTTGCTGTCCTGCCTATGGATGTAAAAGATGCAAGCAGCACTGAGTGCACACTCAACACTTCAAAGATAAACGGATATATTTCAGAAATAGACTCCGGAAACATGCAGTGTCCCAAATACCAGGAAATTAAATAAGAAGAGGGACAATTTTTATATTTGAATCTTATTTAATAATGTTTTCAATAGGTTGATTCTTTACTGTAGGTTAATCAACAGTGAAAGCTACCACAGATTGAACCTCTTTGGAAGATTTTCTTCTCCTTGTTGTTTCGCACAATGTACTCCAAAACTTTTTGGAGGATTCTACAGACTTTAGTTCTACTCCCTATTGTTCAGAGACTTAAGTGGTGTCTTCTCCCTTCATTCCCAAGAAGTTGTTCCAAGGATATAGAATGTCCATGTGTTAATTGAGAGCTATCATTAAACAAACATCTTTTCCATAGCCATTTATTATTGGAAAGGAAACACTTCTGAAGACCAGAAGACCTTTAAGTAATTTAACAGTTCCACTTCTATGTAAATGTTTCACATTGGGTAGATGTCTTATGATGTTCTTCAATTCAAAACTGTCACTGTTTGGCCTGACCTGTCAGTGCTATGTAAGCCTTTCCTTATATAACAGACTAAGAAGAAAGTTACTAATGGGCTTTGTCTCAAAAACATTTTAGTGTCCCCTAAAAATCCTGGTTTGTCTACATACTACGACCACTGTTTTTCTCAAAGAAAAACACTGGCTGTTTATTCATTCTAAAACTTAATTTAAGATTTTGAAGCTTATTTTTAAACCCTTAATCAGAATATGCAACAAGGACCACACTAATTTTTTAGATGGTTTTCAGGCTGCAAAGCGCTGCTATAATCGAACATAACATTTAAAAGTAACATGGTATTGTGATAAATTGTTATGCAGTATGCCTTCTAACCAAAGGCTTTTTTTGTTTCTTCCACTGAATCATGTTTGATTCTCAGACTGGACTAGTCTCTGTGGTTTTGAAAGCAGGCAAATTAATTATACAGAGTCTGAGTTATAGGCAGTCCTCTCATGAGCACAACTCAAGCTACCAAGTCGGTCACTAAGCAAAGCAGCTGCTAAGTGAAATCGTGACTGTGCCTACAATCTTACTTCAGCTTTCCTTTGCTTTACAGATGTGTGAAAAGTACATAAAGTACATAGTCTTAAATGCAAAGCTTGGTTGCAAAGTTACCTTTTTCTTACTGTCATAATTATCAACAGTCACTAAATGAGAATTGCCTGTATTGCTCTTTTAGTGCAAAATTACTACATCTAACAAATGTCCGTTCCACATTAATACACAACAAATACACACTTAACAATCTCAAAGGATTTAAGTCGGATGCTTAAGATTTTTGCAGCTTTTTCAGTTTTTCTTATATGCAGACCAAAGGCAGAATGTCATAATTATGATGTAACACTGCTGTCAAGCTGGATAGCTTGGAAATACTGTTCGCCATGAGAGGCATCATCACATATAAAAGTCATGGATCTTGAGTTCAATGGAGTTTTACTGGAGTTCTTCCACAGTCACAGAGGAAATGCAATCAAAGTGCCTACCTATTCTTTGGGGACCTATTCAATTGTCTACCCAGGAAAAAGAAATCTCTGGAACTAAAACAGTATAGAATCATGTCTATAGAATTGTGGAAGAGTTAAATGCTGTCTTTCCCAACTGGATCCCTTAAAATTGCTTTTTATGAAGGATGTGCAATCTAGATGCCATCAGCATAGGGGAAGTAGCTTAAACAGTACTGTTTTCCTCATTCTTAAATCTTTATAATATTATATACAGTTAGGGTACAACCACACTTATTCAATAGTATTTTCAAATAGTCACTTCCTTGGGAAAAACTGAATATAATCCCATTTTTTATGTTGGGTTAATGTTTATTTGGTAAGATTTTCTAACTATGTCACCTTTTTTTGATAAGGACAAAGGTAAAAGTTCCCCTGCACATAGGTGCTAGTCGTTCCCGTCTTTAGGGAGCGGTGCTCATCACCATTTCAAAGGCAAAGAGCCAGCGCTGTCCTAAAAGATGGTCATGTGGCCAGCATGCTAAACGCTGAAGGTGCACAGAGTGCTATTACCTTCCCATCAAAGTGGTCCCTATTTTTCTACTTGCATTTTTACATGCTTTCGAACTGCTAGGTTGGCAAAAACTAGGATAAGTAATGGGAGCTCACTCTGTTACATGGCGCTAAGGATTTCCATTAAATTTTTCATACTGAATCTCCAAGAAAGCCAATTCCTTCATGAAGTTATTGATATGTTTTAAATTTTTGTGGACATAACAATTAAGTAAAATATCTATATTACTTAAATACCAAAAAAAGAGAAAATTTGCAGTTAATATTTGTTGTTGTACATATAATTTCATGTCAGCTATCACATCATCCTTTGAAAACTTCCTCTAGAACAGTATCACATAAGTTGGTCACTGCTAGCAAATGTCCACAAAATGCATCCCATGAAAATGAAGTAAAAGAAGAATATGGGATCCAAAAATATAAAACAACGATAACAGTAGCTAAGGACAATCATGAGCTAGAAAATTCCATGTGCACTGTATGGAATTTAGAACTATCGTATTATTCTAGAATGGCCATGAAGACTGGCCCTGAAGAAAACTTTCTGCAAGACAAATTAACTGTTTAAAATAAACACCATATTTTTATGGATTTTATACATGTTTGTCCCTAGTTGTTTGTTTGTTTTTTGGTATCTTGGGAATCCTTGATTTTCTTTTCTTTCCTCTTAGTTGTCTGTCAAACACAAGAAAGGCAGTCATCATATGAACAGCATGATACAGCTGTTACTTAAACTGGATATATAAATACTGTTTAAACAATTCATCAAGAATATTGATTCCAATAATTGATAAATAATGGAAGAAAGGTTTTCAGTAAGCTAAAAGCTTTAGGGTGAGGGAGCAGGCCAAATGTAATCTCTTTCTATATGTTCTATGCATTTTAAATGGTTTCCTTATACTCTGTGTTTATTATTTATTTATTTATTTATTTATTTATTTATTTATTTATTTATTATTTATTTATTTATTTATTTATTTATTTATTTATTTTATTTGATTTATAAACCGCCCTATGTCCCCGAAGGGACTCAGGGCGGTGCACAGGAAACAATAAAACCACATTCAATAAATACAATATAAGATAATTAAAATGAATTAAATATGCCTGTGCTAAAATAAATTTAATACCCTAGTAAAAATCATTCTAAAATTATGTCAGGCCGGCCATCTGAAACAAGTGAGTTTTTAGTGTCCGGCGGAAGAGGCGAAGGTCCGTGATTGTGCGGAGGTCGGGGGGAAGGTCATTCCAGAGGGTGGGGCCTGCCACAGAGAAGGCTCTTCCCCTGGGCGCCACCAGCCGGCATTGGCTAGCCGATGGCACCCTGAGGAGGCCCACCCTGTGGGAGCGGACAGGTCGAAGGGAGGTATGTGGTAGGAGGCGGTCCCGCAAGGAACTGGGTCCTGTGCCATGGAGCGCTTTAAAGATGATTACTAGCACCTTGAAGCGCACCCGGAAGGCCACAGGGAGCCAGTGCAGCCCAATATATTTTACAATTATCAAGCAGGAAAAGCCAAACAATTTTTATAGCCATCAATGAAAAGCATTCATCCAAACCTGTGTCATGAATACATAATATAACAAGAGGAAATTGTGTATCAGACAAAACTTCATATAAAGGTACTCCCAGTGTAAGTGTATGTGAGTGCCTAACATTATTTCTTATTCACAAGCCTGCCAAGTAAAAATTTCACAAAGGAAATTAAGAATATAATTAAGTTTTCCTCTATCGTGACTGCTGAAACATGCAGATGTTCTCCAGACTAAAAAACAGTGGTTAGGTAAAATTACCCAACAATTTCACAGCTGAACTGAAATTTTAATCCAGTTCTCCCAGATCAGAGAAAATTAGGTATATTCAAGTCCTATTAAGATTCTATGGATTTAATCAAATAGTAGAATGCTTTAGCTACTGTATTTCAGCAAACACAGCCTGGATTCCACCCAAATATTATACCTACTAACTGTATAAAATGAAGTGGGTCTCATTAGGTTCAAAGATATTTCAAGCAACTAGCTGCTTTGCTTTTAACCAAACTGCAAATTAATTAACTGATTACAATAACATTAAAGTATCAAAAAAGGTCATATGTTGAGGTAGTTGAATGAACCATTCTCAAAGATCGAAAATAACACCTATTATTAGAAATGTTAATTGCCTTAAGAAAGGTAGGAACTCTGAGCACAAAACTATAATGCTTTCATTATGCAATTCTTTGCAAGGGCCAACTCAAATAAAAGTCATTTTAACTACTTCCAGAAGTAGAAATAAATCAAAGGTAGGAACATCCATACAAAGACTACCAATTAAGCAAGAAAATATATATACCAATTTAATATAATTTATATCACAACCAATTCCATAGACTGAACCACACACTTAAAAACAATAATATCTTACAAATTATAAATGCTACTTCATTTGTATTATGACCACAGTCAAAACTTAGCCTAGCACAACATCCAAGCAAAATGGTATCACAACCCAATGAGCCTATTTCGGCAATTTCACTGCCTTTCAAGCTACCACCAGGCAACTAGAAGACCAATTAAATTGTTCATTTATTATGTGCAGAAAACTAGGATTCAAATTGCACACACCTAAATTAAATATGAAATGAGAGTGACAAATACTATTAGGCAGCCATGGATTATTTAGAAGCAATGTTTATTTAAGATGCTAATTAATATGAACAAAATTAATATGAGACATAGATGCTTTTGTTAGAATTACAAGCCATTCATTCTCATGGAGAAGAAAGGGATTCTCTTCTTTATGAAGCACTAGCTGATAACCCAGCATTGCCCGGATGTTTATTTATTCTAATCCTGTATTAGACAGTAAAAGGAATGAATTATATCTATAGTGTTGCGTGACACACACTCATGCCACCGCCACTCTGCACTCCCCCACACCCACGTATGCACATGACCCCCTGCGCATTCGCACGCATCTGCTGCATGGCCCCTGCTGCCCCCTTGCACACGTGCAGCAGAGACCCAAAAATCAGCTGGCCGGTGGGAGCCATGTGCGCATGCATGGTGGAGCTGAGCTAGGGGGACGGTTCCTGTGCCCACAGAGAGGACTTTGCATGCCACCTGCAAGCCAGAACACACACATATATACACTCACACACCAAGGCATGTTAGGGGTGTCTTACCCCAAGAGTATTTGTTTGCAGAGAGTAAGTCATCTATGTACCAAGTTTGGTTGAAATGCTTGAGGCGTTCCAGAGTTAAACTGGAACACACACACACATACAGACACACACACCCAACATATTTAGTTTCTACTAGATTTATTGAACTGATTGATATAGTGCTGAATACCAAAGTATCTCTAGTTTACAATAAAACAGTTTTTAAAAAACAATTTAATAAAATTAATAATTAAAATCAACAATTAAAAGCACAGGTATTTTTTCTCCTGTAGTCAAGACTAATCATACTGTATACCACCTAAAGTTTCCAGACTATATAAAAACCTAGGTAGAATACAGTACTAAAATCAGGATAACATGCAAAAAAGAACACAGTTGGCACATCAACAGAAGCTAATAAAGATGTTTCTGGCCTTTGATTTACTTTGGGAAACAAAGAGAGATTTTGATCCAGAAGCACTTCCACACTGCTTATCTCCTCTTTCTGGGGCCACACAATCTCATTTAGAGCAGGCAAATCTACCAGACCTCTGGAATTATGACCCTTGCAATCAGTAGCTCTGTCTTGTCTTGATTCAGTTTCAAGTTTTTTTTATTTTCCATGTAGCTCACTACTATCTGTAAGCAAGCATTCAGGGAAGCAGTATCATTTCCTGAACCTGTCATAGAGAAATAAACTTGGCAGTCTATAGCAAACTGATATCAACCAGTTCCAAATAGATATTTGCCACTATCGCAGTTCCAAATTTCCTGATGATCTCCCCTAGTGGCTTCATGTAGATACTGAAGAGCACTGGAATCAGAACAATGCTCTAAGGGGGAAAATATAATAGTTCCCATTTCGATGAGCAACTGTCTCCAAAAGATACCATTTGCAGTCTACCTAAGAGACAGGAATGAAACTACTGCACTGCTGTGCCACCCATTCCCAAATCTCTCAGGAAATCCACATACTATGGATGGTATTATTGAAAGCTGTCAAGAACTTAAGCAACAACACTCCTTTTAAACAGCAAAGACTGTGAATTCGACCAACTATGGTAGTCTCAACTCTGTATCTTAAAGCCAGTTTGAAATGAATCAACATTATCTGCTTCTGTCTGAGTTGAAAAGGTAGCAATCACGTTACTCAATCAAGGAGGGATAAAAAATTGGCTTTTTTAATAATAATTATTATTATCATTATCATTATCATTATCATTATCATTATTATTAAATTTTTTATACCGTCCTTCTCCCTTCCGGGACTCAGGGAGGTGTACAGGCACTAATAAAAGACAATGATATAAAACATAAAATACAGTTAAAAATCTATTAAATAGCTAGCCTGATTAAAATACAGTTAAAAACCCTTACTAAAACAATTTAAAAAAAACTACACCAGGCCGGCCACATGAAACAGATGGGTTTTCAAGGCCCGACAGAACTGGCGCAGGTCCGTGATTGTCCGTAGGTCAGGGGGCAGGTCAATCCAGAGGGCAGGAGCTGCCACAGAGAAGGATTTCCCCCTAGGGGTCGCCAGCCGGCATTGCCTGCCCGACGGCACCCTGAGGAGGCCCTCTCTGTGGGAGCGGACTGGTCGGTGAGAGGTATTTGGTAGCAGGAGGTGGTCTTGCAGATAACCAGGTCCCTTGCCATGGAGCGCTTTGAAGGTGGTTACTAATACCTTGAAGCGCACCCGTAAAGCCACAGACAGCCAGTGCAGCTCGTGCAGGAGAGGTGTCACATGGGAGCATCTAGACGCTTCCAGAATCCCCCGCGCAGCCACATTCTGAACTAACTGGAGTCTCCGGGTGCACCTCAAGGGAAGCCCCATGTAGAGAGCGTTGCAGTAGTCCAGACAGGAAATGACGAGGGCTTGGGTGACCATGCATAAAGCATCATGATCCAGAAAGGGGCACAACTGGCATATCAGGCGAACCTGATAAAAAGCCCCCCTGGCCACGGCTGTCATATGATCTTCTAGAGACAGCCGAGAATCCAGGAGGACACCCAAGTTGCGAGCCCTCTCTGTAGGGGCCAATGACTCGCCCCCAATAGCCATCTCTCAGACAGACAGCTAGTTGTCTGTCAGAGAGATGCAGGACAGGCCTCTTAAGGGTCTATAATTAACTCCTTTAAAAAAAAAAGAGCAATTCTATTTTCCTTAAAGGAAATTTTTTATTATCATTCCCTTTTTATTATTTTATTATTAGCTAAAGTTATACATAATATAACTGTAGTTATAATACATACCTACATAACTACAGCTTATCAACTAATAGAGGAAAGGTTTTGTAACACCACCTGTATAATAGGCTTCTAAGAATAGGAAGTTCATATCCTTCACAATTAAATCAACTCAGCATGTCATGAGTATGCACACACAAAACCCGTTTTTTGCCACCTTTATCTTATGATGTATTTTATCAAATACCAGGTATTCATTTTATCATATCTCACTGGTTTACCTGCTGCAGTTCATTTGTGTACCAGTTGTGGAAAAGAGGGCACTTAAGAGGAAATGTGTTGATCGTCCTTCCTATTTCATAGATATTAATAAACTACTAGTGCAGCCAATTCCAAAACCTTTCAAGTCATCTTTGAATCCAACCAACCAAATGAAGATCTACTAATGACAATCTGGAAACCAAAGTGGTGTCTTCTTGCTCAGAACAAATTATCAAATGAAGCATTGGTTTTCCATATGGTATGCATTGGTTATGTTCATAGTTGTCATGTTGCTCTGAGCTCCTGAGACACTCAAGTCCAGACCTAGGTATTTTATGGCTCCTGAACCACATCTAATCATCTATCTGCCTCTACCTGGGCCAAGTGAGGTCAATTGGAAACTGGAAATGAAATGTAAATAAGCCCACTATAGAGGATGGAAGAAGATGAATCAAGTCCGAGTATGCACAGTTGCCTTGTACTCCTTTAGTCAACTGGTGATCCCAGAGGTCAAGAAAAAAAAAACGCTGCCACAGCCAAAGCACTGCCTTGTGGGCAAGTGGAAAGAGTGCAGCCAGAACCTATTGGTTCAGCCCTCCACAACAAAGTTCCTCATGTGGTCCCTTGGGAAAATTCATTGCCCAGGCCTGCTCCAACCCATAAATATTTTCATCGGGATTTCCAATACAAACTCCATGATCAACTCTGGCAGCTAAGAGATTGCTTATAATGGCATGCTAACAATCAATTTAAAGATATTAATATTAAAAGAATAAATATCAGAAAAAAACAGAAATATATGATAATAAGGCATGAGAAAATCTGGAAAGGCCTTGTTCCCAGCTGCCACCTGTATCAGTTCAGAGGCCAAACAATTCCCTAAAATCTCATATCTGGATGTATGTGGATATATAGAATAATTTTGTCATGTTATTTGAGAAAAATATTGGGATAAATGTATGAATGATAAAGTTATCAAAGGCTATTGGCTATTCTGGATCGTTACTAGTAGTAGGATCAGAAGAGGAACAAAAATAAAAGAAAGCCATCACTCCCCGTCCTCTTTCCAGAAGGTTAATGCCCTTATTTATGGTTTCTTTATCTTTTTATAATTATTCTTTAATATATCGCTTCATTGTTTTTCTTTTTCTCTCCAACCTTCAACTAAAATACCCATTTCTTACCCTTCCTGTTCATGAAACTGTTCATAAAATTCAAACTTTCAACATAAATCAATTACTCAACTTAAATTAATTAATTTAAAATAACTTTATCAAATAACTAACAGCAATTCAAAACTTAGTATCTTAAACTTAGTATCTAAGGGATCGCATTCTGCCTCATACATCCCTGCGACCGATTCGCTCCCACAGAGAGGGACTTCTCCGGGTGCCGTCCACTAGGCTGTGCCAGCGGGCGACGTCCAGGGGAAGGGCCTTCTCTGTGGCGGGCCCGACCCTCTGGAACGACCTTCCCCCCGAAATCAGAACAACCACAGACCTTTGCTCCTTCCGACAGCTTTTAAAAACTCATTTCTTCCGTTTGGCTGGCCTAGGGTAATTTTAATTAATTTATAGTGTTAAGGGGTTTTAGGGACAGTTTTTAGTTTTATAGATGTTTTTAGCGCAGGATATGTTTAATTGTGATTTTAAATTTTGTACTCTGTTTGTGTCTATTGCTTTTAATTTTCCTGTGCCCTGCCTCGAGTCCCTTTGGGGAGAGAGAGCAGGTTATAAATAAAATTAATTATTATTATTATTATTATTAAATAATGAAAAATATAATGTTCAAGTAATATGCTATAATAAACCTACTGATTGTGAAATTTATTTAACAAAGTATAAATATGTATGATAAGCAAGTATGCGTGTGTCTAAATAATAAAAATGAATAAAAAGTAGATAGTAAAATAAAAATGAATGAAAAAAAGTACACAGTAATCAGTCAAATGAACCATAAGACCAAACTAACAATTAATTGCTATACAAATTATTGCCCAAGGTAATGATAATGGCCCATCCAACTTCACTGAGTTTGGGTCATGTGAAAATTTAAGGTAACCTTCCTTTACCTGCTGCCCTAGAGACTATAACCCCATGGTTTACAACACCTAAAGGGCATTAAATTGATTACAATTGTAGAAAAATCCTGGGGCATTTATTTGATTTGAAGAAATTCTTTCCGATAGTTCATGGGTATTTAAACAGAAAATAAGAGAAGATGAAATATCAGGCAACTACTTCTCATTTTCATCAAATAACTTTAAATTTTATTTAGAAATAAATGTTTCGATTTTTTTTTATTTGAGGAGGCATCTTGACTACCAAGTTGCATCTAATTTGTTAATTCTTATTTGGCCTAATAAAATGTATTCATTTTTTTCAATAGTCATAAACAATGTTTGAGAAGTAATTTTTGGAAAAATAACCCATCACACTAATTATCTCGGCTCCCATTTGAAGAGAATATTGTTTTTAACAATGAATGAGCAACCACTTTTAAACCAAGATGTGTATCTGCCTATCTTAAAAACCTTCAAGACTTTCTAAGTCTACTTAATATCCATAAGGAGTTGACTTGATTCATATCCCCTCAATGCTGAGAACAGGAACAAACATGAATACTGCAAGTGATGGGCTGAACTGGTAGGTGGAATTTAAGCGTAAGCGCTGCACATGGGGAAATGTAATGCAATAGATTGAACTCCAATTCCCATCAGCCCTAAGCAGCATGCCTAACAAGATCTACATGTTGCTCATTTCTCATCTGAAAGAATCAAACAGAAGGAGAGGTAGAAGTCACCCCCTAAGACTCTTAGACATCACTGCCAGCTAGTCTGTAAGTACTGGAAGTAGGTTAATAAAATAGTCTAGCTAGCTGATATCCATCAGTTTGTGTTCTGTTAAAAATAAATGAAATTATCTTTAATTTTATATTGATCAGTGTCCTCTGTAACAATGGAAAAGAAGTTTATATTTTAAAACTTTTAAAGCTCTCTGTGTCTGATCTGCTCAGTAGCACCAGCCTAACTATTAGTAAGGATAATATAGCCTACTACAGGAAAAGATTTTTAAAATAATATTAAACAAACCTTTGACAACCTCTGAAGTGGATGCATGTGTTTGTATTACCGAGTCATGTCATAATTTGTATTGTATGTATCAATCCAAAAGAACCTGAATTTTCTATCATAACTAAGCACAAAATCGCTATCTTTTTTATGAAACATAGGGAAGCTGAATAGTGCAGGTGAATGTTCAATAAGAAAGATACTCCAAAAATTTAGATCAAGTTCCCTTTTTTGTTTTCCCTTGTTTATTTGGTACAACATAATCCCCAGGCATATGGCTAACTATTGCTTGATCATTATTCTATCTGAAAGTAAAACTACTGAAGTTTAGGATTCACATCTTACAGAGGCTCTTTCATCTCTAATAATTACTAAACTAGCATAATTACTCAGTGTTGCAATGAAAAGTAATACATGCTAAAGACCAATGCTTGCCCAAAATTAGAGGAAGATTTTGTTCTTGCATTTGTGCAAACTCACAACTGTAGCCATGTTTCTAGGGTCTGGATTTTCATTTAAACCTCTTCATTCCTGTTTGCATAAGCTATTCCTAATATCTCTCTCCTACTATTTATTTACAAAAAGGAGGGAACTTAAAAGAAATTATAATTCCTGAATTTCAGCCCTTTATACTAACTGTATACGTAAATACATTTAAATACTACACATACAAATTTTCAGCATAAAACAGGAACAAATAAGGTATCCAAATTCTAACTAAGGTGCTTGTAGCCCCAAAGGAAGTGGGGTAGGGGAATGAAATAAAAGCCCACATTTTCTTTCTAATGGGATCTTTGACAAAAAGGTATAACTCCAGCCCCCACAAATTGAAGCGTGTATTAGAAATAATGCACTGAAGCTTATATAACTCTTTTCAAGTATTCGTAGTTTCAGAACACTTTTCCAATATATAATATATACAGAAAAATGCTCAATCCAAAATTAGATTGGAACCAAATAGTGGCTTAATTCTCCCACTTACTTATTATTATATTCATATTGATACAACTTTATAACTTGTCAAAACACAAAGATGCCGTGAATCTGAGTAATATAACATGACATTTGTACCAAAGAAATGGAACTTACTAAAATATAAAATTTTACTTGTCACAATTTGTGAAAGTATAGATCTATGCAAAGAATTTTAAATGAACATTGCAAATCAATACATATGTTCTATTTATATACAAAATGATACATTCAGCAACAATTAGTTGACAATTTAAAATTTATTTAACAGTAAGATGTCTGTATGTCCAAGACTGTATTGATCTTACAGAAACATATTGTATATTCAAGTCATAATTTTGTAGGTGTATGTGAGAGAGGGAGGGAGGGGGAGAGACAGAGAGAGAGAGAGAGAGAGAGAGAGAAGTATTCTTCAACAATCAACAACATAAAATTTTATTTCCTTCTAATACTTCTGCTTTGGCATTTTATTTCAGAAGACGGAACAGGTTTGGGATTTGTCCAAAGAATTTTAACTAGAGAAAATATGGCAAAGGAATGGGCCACAATACTGGAAAAACAGCATAGCAGTTAAAACCATACTGAACCTTGTGGCATTGAATATAAAACCAGTGTAAGTTAACTTTACCACACTCAGTATAAATGGCAAAATGTGGCCATCCTGAAATACAAGCCCTGCTTAAAAGCAATGGAGTTCTGACTTGTAGCAAAAGGGTAAAGAATGACTTAGACAAAATGTGTATTTTAACTAGCTTGAAGCCAAATATCTCAATGGTTCTATATCCCACTTAACATATCCTGATCCAAGGTGAATCATACCAGTGGTGCCAGCATCTAAATGTATAACGAAAACCAAATAAATAAGAAAATATCTCACCAAATGATGGAATTTTGCTTTAGAAAAGCTTCTATTTTGTATCAATGCATTCTAACTTTCATATTCAACATAATAAAACTTGTCTCATTAGGAAATAGCTATAGTTACATAGCGTTCTATATACTATTGTAGTTTGACAGGCTTTGGGATCAAGTAGTAGCACCAATAGTGTCTGTCAGTCAGTCAGTCAGTCAGTCTATCTATCAGCCTGTCTGTCTGTCTGTCTGTCTGTCCGTCCATCCGTCATCCATCCACACAAACATACCTACATACATATATGCATACATATACACACACATCATATCAAAATAGATTAACTTGTCCTTTATGGACAAGGAAAATGTAAATAAGTAACCAAAAAGCTTAATAATTTCCTGTATTCTAAGGATATTTTAAAGCCTAATTTTAGTGTTTAAATGTGATTTCATGTATATATTTTCAACTTTTCCTATAGCGTTAGACCAAAGCAAGGTAGCACTCTTCTGCCAATCAATCATTTCTGGCTTACAAACCAAGTGAAATTGTATTAATTACTTCTCCCTCCCTTTTAAGACTGTAATGCTAGTGTTTTGAAATTGGATATTTTCAGGAGAAAATATTTTAGAACAAGAACAATTTTTTTTTAGAAATAATGGAAATCATGGTAGATGAATACGGATATAATTATTTTTGTCAAGCAGATTATGTAATGCTATAAATTACAAAATATAATGATTTCTAAACTGCTGTCTGTGTAAAGGTTGAGAAAAAAACATTTAGCATGAAGATGGAATACTCACTGAATTCCATTCACTCTGTGAGGTACTGTTGCTAAATTGTAATTCTCAATATTGTAACATCTATGTTTTTCTATGCAAACATATTTAGCTCTAAAATGTGACAGAAATGATGTTTTGACATATGTATCCAAATTAGTAAATTAGATATATTTTTCTAGATTTCTAACCATTCAGGAAGTTAAGAAAATCTAGCCATTATATCATAAAGTTAATCCTAAAGCATTTTAGGTCTTTAATATGTGTCACTATAGTCATTTCAGAATACTTCAATCAAGTTAAGCATAGTCTAGTGATAAAAAAGCAGTTTTTCTTGCTGAAAATCAGACAATTCTACAAATGAAAGCTGTAATCCTACACATGCTTACCTGCATGAAAATAATATTGAAATCAGCAGATCTTATTCCAGAATAGGCACATAAAGTAATTTATGTTGTGAAAGTGTGTCTAGGTCAACACAATGAAAATACATTGTAAGGGAGGGGAGATGTTAAAATAATATGGACAGTTCCTTAAAAATTTGTGTCTTGTTAATATTCCTGACATGGCTAATTTAATCCTCATAACTTCCTCCATGAATGCTGTGGCACATTGAATATAGTCTAAGATGGTTTATATTTATATGGTAATCCTGTTCATATTTCCTTAGAGGTTTACAGGTAAATGTTGCTGAATCAATGGGACTTATATTCAAAGAATATTTTTTAAAACCATAAAGAACTGTACTCATAGTGTACTATTACAATTGTCCTTTATCTTGTATCAAATACCCATTTCCACAAGAAGGGAAACAATAATTTCAGTCTGACTGAAAATAATAATTTTCTATTTTAATAAAGACACTTAATGATAAAAATAAATAAGAAAAATAGTAACAGAGTCCATAGAAGATGCCAAACTACAAAACGATCACCATTCTTTCCAGAAGCCAGTGTAAAGGTATGACATATTTTATCTTCCTTTCCTCTGTTGCTTAGGAAAAATGTAACAATGATTTTGTACATGCACAATGGCCTACCTTGACCTTTTGTCGCTGTAAATATAATATATACGTGACAGCTCAGTTTGTTCATTCTTTATTTTTTTTAAAATAGTTTGAAGGAGACAACTTTTAAACAGCGAGATTTGAAACTAGCTTTTCTTTAAATAAATGTACTGTTGAATATATTTCCCTTTTCTAGACAGGGAAAGGAAACTCAACCTTGCAAATGTCATGTCATGTAGTGTATATGAAAACAACCTGTAGATGCTGGTCTTTTAAACTCAGAATAACTGGGCTTTAAACATTTGTTACTGAAGTTATTGAAAACAGTTCCTCATCAGTACCTGAGTACCCTTGCACAATTTATTAGCATTCCCTTCTTGTTTTTATAGTGGCTATCATTTTCAAGTGGAGATTTTACTTCACAGACAAGATTTTCATTTAAAAAAAACTAAGCAAAATAAATTATCCTTGTAATGAAAGTGGTTAATTAAGATTTTAAAGCATATGCTTAGAAGCCAACTTTTAAATCAAAAGCACAAAAATGATCAATGGTACAAAAATAAACTGCCTTTGAAATGTTTTCTTCTCTTACAGGATCATAACAGCAGTCAGCAGTCCTGAAAGTGTTTATTCCATAATTATTTTATGAAACTATTAGATAGGTGCCCATTTAAAGAAAAAACATTACTATATTTCTCTTAATTCTTTTCAGCAAAGGGAAGGCTGTTGAGACTTAATTCCCACTTAATAGAGTAGGTTTGTTGATTCAATGTCAGCACACATAGATTTAGGACAGCTTTTAAAATATATCTTGGCCCTGAAAGTTTGCAACTGCATTTTTAATCAACAGTTCCTGCTTATCTTTAAATGATTTGGGCATTAATCATTTTAAAGAAAGAAAGAAAAAACTAAGACTACAGTTCTAAACAGAGGCAGATACTACTAATATTAAAATAGAAAGGACTGTCACAGTTAACAAATTGTCTATAACTGTCTACATTAAAGTATGAGAAATATTTATTCTTCTTAAATATATTACTCAATTGAAAAAAATGTTTTTTTTAAAAGCAGTGATAGCAGAATATCTAAACTTTGGAACAACTTCAACATACCTTACTGTATTTTTCTTCAAATAATATCAAGCAGCTTAAAATCAACTTAATTGGGGGATGGAGGGGATTTAAAATAAAGCTGCACAGAGAAAAGATTTTACAATAACTTCTATAGCAATGTTCTAAATATTGCATCAGTTATGATATATCAGATGGCATTAGCATGTATTATGACTAATGAGGCTAATGAACAGAGTAATGTCTTGGAATGTTTTAAGTGCTGCATTTAAATCACTAATTGTTTAGGTCAATAGTTACTGTCAATGACAGTATTTCTAACACTGGAATACTGCTCTTTGCTCAGCACTATAGGTACAGATCAAAAACTATTTTATACATTCACACAGAAAATGAAACCTATTTATAGTATTTTATATTTTTGTATACCTAACAACTTTAGAAAAATAACATTCATAGATCCAGTGATAGAGGGGGTTTTGTTCAGGCCAATTTCTTTTAACATCTTCCCACAAATATAATCAGTTTTATTGGCCATAAAATCCTGAAGGCATATAAATTATTCCTCTTTAGAGAAGCTATTGGAAATAAGCATATGCACAATCAACACAATTCCCAATATAAAATAATTTTGAAAGACAGCTGAAGAACATCAAATTGTTCTTTCAGACTATAAAGCATACTTGAAGTATGTAACCTTCAGTCAATGAAAATTATAGAGTTCAAATGAATTCAAAGTTCTAAATTGTGTGTACTGGAGATATTTAGAGGGTTGGCTTAAGAAAGTATCAGGGTTAATAGGATAGTTGTATCTTCCTTATTAGAACCTAGTAGATAACTTTTTAAATTACACCAGTGGAGTTTTTATTCCACCAGACATAACAATTGTGCTAAACTGAATGTTTAAGCAGACTTTTCAATAAATAAAATTCCTTTTTATTTTATTATCCATTCCTACCAATATAGTATTTTAACTTCAATCAAGCAAACTCTGTCAAAGATTGATACATAAAATCAGGATTAACATGCTAAGTCTATTAATGTAGCTGCCTCCAAATTTATTCAGGAGTCTTGATTCATAATCCAACTTTCCCCAAACTTCAAACACTGTCTCTTCACCCACTATATGTCTCAATAGGACATGTGAATCATTGTCACTAGCTCTTATTTAATTACGAATCCCCCTCTAACTAGCCAGGACTAGATAGAGAAAATAACTTCTAGCTTTGTTAACCTATAATACATGCTTAACTCCAGCAGCAGGAAAAGAGCAACTTTTCTTTCCCAAGCACAGGTTATGTATAAAACTAGGCTGAGTTCTCCCTTTAAAAGAGGGAAATTAGGGAGCACATTGGAAAAGCCAGTTTTGGAATACAAGCAAACTATCTGCATCATTGGGAGATTCACAACGAAGTGGCCAGCGATCGTCAAAGAGAGAAAGCGGCAGGACAGGAAGAAAAATCA
>CM077645.1:176460002-176542502 GCA_039707465.1 Rhabdophis nuchalis
TAAAATGCATTATCTTACTGTAGCATGAACACTTTATAACTAATTGAATATAAAGCACTTGAAGGAATGGCTTGTCTAAACTTCCAAAATATTTAACTGTATTGGGGGCCCAAAAGTGAAAAGACCTTTTTTTCCTTGAGGACACCAATGTATGCAGAACTGGTGGCAGGTTATTTCTGTCCTCAAAGACGTGTATAAATCTGTAAAGCTGTTATTTCAAGCCAGTAAAAGGCATTCATTCTATTTTCCCATGTGTCTTCACTGACAGTGATGGATCCAAGGGGTCCTTCAATTGTAATATTTTTGGCTTGCCTCTCAGAAAACTCTGGGCAATGCACACCTTGGATGTATGGCCTACCTCAGGGGTCTCCAACCTTTGTAACTTTAAATCTTGAAGGTCTGGGAGCTGAAGTCCTTCAGACTTAAAGTTGCAAAGGTTGGAGACCCCTGGCCTACCTCATCAAAGTCTCATATACATTCCCCTTTATACTCTGGGGGTTTACATCATTAAATATCATAATGTGGGCTATATAAGTCCTGAGCTCTATATTTGCTTCTGTTCAACATATAATTCTGCTACATTGTGCATTGTTGGACCATATTGAGGGATTGCAGAGAGCTAAGTAGAATGTTTTACTTTTGATTGGTTGAGTTGGAAGATTATTTCATGTAATAATTGAGCAACAGGTAAACATGCTTTAATGATTACAATATATTTTTATCTGATGTACATAATAAGGTATATGCTACTGTCTATAATATGAAGACATTACAAGACCTGTGGAAGAAGCTGCCTCCTTGCCTAGCAATGCTTTTCTTTTCTTTTTCTCAGTTATATTAAACAGTGCATATAAACCTACCTACACATGTGTAAATGGGACAT
The DNA here is from genome assembly GCA_039707465.1 of Rhabdophis nuchalis. NCBI lineage: Eukaryota > Metazoa > Chordata > Lepidosauria > Squamata > Natricidae > Rhabdophis > Rhabdophis nuchalis. Next base: position 176,460,886 of record CM077645.1, read on the forward strand.
GCCTGTTTCGTTCAGGAATACATGTTGACATTGGCACTGTTGATGACAATGAATTTAATACATGGAATGTATTAAATGACCATGTAATGTTCATGATAACTTGGGTTCTGCCTCACATCTAAAAGATTTAATAATCACCAATCTCAGAGCCCAAACCAACAACATAACTACCAACCCAAGCTACTAATATTCAAATACATTTCAACCAGATTTAGTAATATCTTTACAGACACTGATCTATTAAGTCATTTTGCTACTCCAACTTCAGACACTTTGCATGGTTTCCCAGACAATTACTCTATCAGATCTGAAGAAATTACATAATAAATTGCAAACATGCTTCAAACATGAACAATAGAGGGGTAGAACAAGCTATCTATTCCCAGTTGATTGAGAAACAGTGACTTTTATTTTTATAAAGCAAATCTATATTCTTCTCAAGGCCAAATATAAACCATGTGTGTACATTTATCTATCAAACTAAGTAGAAATAATTGAAATGCTTAATATGCACAGTAATAAAGAAATGCAACAACAATTCCATTATTAATGTTTATTGATTACTTATATTTTTAAATAGGCAATTGTAGCTACTATTTTATCATGATGGTTTATGAATACATTTTGGCTTTACCTGTTTATTGGCAAATTTATGGGCCACATTACTGGTGGTTTACTCATTTGCTAGATGCATAGTTGATGTCCGTTATGAAGTTGTGAGTATTTTTTCCATTTGATTGTTATATAATATAACAGAGACTGGTTTTTTTTGCCTCCCCCCCCCCCCCCCCAGCCTTTACCTTTAGAATATTAACAGTGCAAAAAATAACCCTGTAAATCTTTGCCTAAAAATTTCAAACTTTAGATTGATTCCAGCAGTGGGTCTGTATTGATCTAAAAAGCTTTGCGTTCCTAACTAAAAACTAATCTTTATTTCACCCTTTAGTGACTACAGCAATAAATATGTTCACTCCTACTGGAGTTTAGTGGATTAATGGTTATTGGAGATTGTGGCTTCCAACTGAGCTGGTAAACTTTAACCTTTGGAGGACAACACGAAGGCATTTACCCCATGTCATCCATAATAGCTAGGTCCATTTTTTGACAGTTACCTGAGTGTTAAAGAGAAGTCAGAGCAGGAGATGGGGAATAAAATAGCATCAGTTCACTTTAGCCATCAATCACATCTTAGGTTTATTACTCTGAGCAGACCTTTACTCATTTTCATGCAGAAACAATGAAAGATTTCCCAAGTTTGAGAGGATCATTTGGTTATAAGGAAACATTGCCCTTAAATTTAGGATTTCTTTTCTGAAGTTGTCCCATGCAGGAAGTAAATACTAACTTCCCTGAAATCAGATTTTAGGAGTGGCATGCACTTGACTAGAATTGCTACTAGTATTCTAAATGCCATCAAGAAAGTCATTAGTATGTGTTGTGTTCTTTGCAAAATTCTGTTCTGCATTCTAGTTTGCAGAGAAATGTAAATGCTTTTCTCTCTCTCTCTCTTTCTTTTTGTAAATTCAAATAAAAAATTATAATTGGGGTAGGTTTACTAATGAGTAAACAGTAGCCAAACATTGCCAAGGGGTTATGCTGTTTGTCAAGAAAGCTTGCTTGGATCTCAACAATGTCAGTGGGTGGTACATATCTTTCTTAGGTATAAAACATTTCTGTTTTGCTTTATATACATTATACACACATACATATTTTACAGATACATATTAAATATACATTAATTCATTAATTTAGCATTCATATTTTAAATGAATATAACACACGTATAAGCTTTACTTGGTTATTTTAAAGCAAAATCTGTGATTTCTGGCATAATAGACACCGGACCAGTGCAATACACCTCATTTTAAGAAAGATCTACCAAATGGACCGAATTCTCAATTTCTGAATGTCTTTCAGCTTGAGGATACAGCGTAAATCAGTTGTCTATTACTGGGAGCTGATTAATTAATTGACTCCTGCAAAATAGCTTCTGTTGCTACTGGCATCAGACAAACCCTGAAGGACTGAGCCTATCTTTGCATTCGAAAGGGCAGTTTTAATCTTTAGTATCTTCCGACACACAGTGGGGAAATTCCCCTACTAAAAGCTCATGAGAGACATTGCAAGCAACCTGTGCTGGAAAGAACACAGAAGAACTCTATTGGGCAATTTGTTTCACTGGGCAAAAATGCAAGAAGCCATCTATGATTTTTGTCAAGAGATCATACATGATTTTTGGCATAAGCTTTTATTCACAGAGGAAACATATTCTGGAAAACCTCCCCATATGCTGTATTTATTTGCATGAAGAGAAGTTTGTGGCATCATGCCATAATTTCAGGAATCAGTTTTATTATGGCAATAATCTTTTTCCTCCCTGTAAACTCTTTTCATTTTGTAAACCATGTTCCCTCGGGAGAGATTACTCTTGTAACCATAATGTAGAATTGCAGTTATTGGCAGCTGCTACAAATAATTATAATCAGTGCTTGTCCCATAAGACATGATCCCAACATCCCAAACCAATCAGGGCAGAGGGATATACTTTTGAAACCATACCTAAAACTGGTCTATAATCTTAGATCAAAAACCATCTACTCTGGGATAAATCCAGAAAGCAAAATGTCTTTCAATTTGATATCTTCATTTCCAGTTCTTGAGAGGGGTTTGGTCGTTTTAATTAACTATGATAAAAATACGCCAAAATATAGGGAAATCTCCTGAGTATTTATCTGATCACGAGGTTCAACATCATCTGCCTTTCTGTTTCACACTTATTGGGAGCCATGTTGGCAGCAAAAGGAGTAAGGGGGATAAATAATTGGTGGGTGAAAGGAGGAGACTTGATCTTTCTAAATTAACTGCCCTTGTTAATTTTTATCTCTTTCACATGCAGAACTTTTACTGGAGTTCTGCAAGAAAAGCTGGAAGGAGAGGAACAGACTTTGGAGACATTTGAACCAGTAATGGTTTCTTCTTATCTTTGCTACTGGTTCAGAACTGGGAGAGCACGCATGCACTTGCTTGCTTCACTTGCATGTGGCACTTCTGCATATGCGCAGAACCTTCTGCAAATGCACAGAGCATCCGTGATGACGTCTGGGTGGGGGGCAGAGCCTTCCGCTGCCACTACTAGCGGTTGGCCCGAACCAGGACGAACCAGCAGAATATCACCTCTGATTTCAATAGAAAAATAAATAGGGACAAACTGAAAGAAATTAAATCCCAGGGATTTGGGCTAGTCTTTAAGGACAAACAATACCTTGGCAGAAGGCAAGGATAGACAATTTCTGTACAACTACTAAAAGCCCTAAATTGACCGGCCTATGAAGTCCATATTACTCAGGTTGAGAGTTTTGTCTTACATCATTTGTTTTCTATTTCAGTTTTTTTCTTTAAAAATGGTCTTCACAAATAGAAATGTGACGTATGTACCTTCTAGATTTTTTGAAAAAATCCCAATTGTCCCCATCACCGTGCTTTTAGTATTTGTAGGAATTATGATTTGTAGAAATTAAATTTAGCATTCCATCTGCAGCGTATATGGGTATATCTTTAAATTTAAATTGGGTAATTAGTATTCCCTGGGGTCCTAGCTGCTAATTTTGTGCTAGTTTCTTTCTTTCTTTTTTTTTAAAGAGGAAAAGCAAAATCAAGTGAATAGAAAAACTTTTCTACAATAATTTTTATTTTCCAAGATTATTTAGAGAAAACTATCACTGATAAACTGCCTTACATCTGAATTGTAAATATATCTGCTAAAATTGGTGCAGTCACTACAAACTGTTAAAATCTACCTTCCTGCTAAAATACTTTATCCACTTTGCTCAATTTAACCTTTCTAATCATATACCCTCCATGTGTGAACATAAACCCTAAAAGGAGCCTTGGGGGAGTTAAAGACTCATCTAGTCCACATCTGTCTCATACAGAAGCCAGTGCGACACGTTTGAGAAGCTTACTAACATGGCAAAGTGGGTCACTATTTCAGCTGGAATTTAAAGTATAGTGCCTGTGATCCAGTCGTCAATTGGATCTGTACCACATTAATCTACATCTCATAATCTTTAGCCAGCACATCCACATATGTTACTAAATAAGCTTTCGAGAAGTAAAGTAAGTTTCAAGCTCTTAGTGATTACATGAGTAAACTCATGTTGTTATCTTGGTAATAACACACATTTAATTTGCTGCCTCCTCTTCGTGTTTTTTTTTTTAATATATTCATTTACTTTGCAAGTCTAGTTTGAAACTCTTAGATTTTCTTGATGCTCCCATCCAAATATTAACCAGGTTTGACCTTGCTTAGCTTTTTTGAGATCAACCAGTATCAACTAAGTGCTGCCACCTGCTGTGATATCTAAAAAAGGAGATGTTGTGCACACAAACAGTTGAATTTGAGGTAAGATATATAAAAGCAAAATAGCTGCTAGGTCATTTGTACCATTGTTTCCAGAAGAGATTTCTAAGAGGATGGTACAATAATTAGATACAATTTATACTGAACAGCGCATGTCTGGCAGATATGTGCACAATGCGCACGGATTGCAAACCGGTAGTAAGACCAGCAGCAACCCATCCCTGTTTTGGCCATATTTGAGTATCAATTGTCAACATCCCATTTCGTTTGAAGATAGTAGCAAAACTTACAGGTAGCTCTATTAACTGGTGCTGCAGCTATTTTTATTACCATATTTTCATAATGTAAAATTTATTTTTAATTACTATATTTTTATTTGCTAGTAAGATAAACATTTGCTGGGCAATACGCTCAATGTTTCAAAAAGAAAGGAAAAGATTGAAGAAGGATAAAACAAAGAAAAGCATGAAGAAGATTTAAGACTGAAACATTTGGAACAAAAAGCTGGTATTTTTGCCACTGGTTTTGAAATTAAAATCAAACGTATAAACATAATTAGTGAACGTTTCTCAAGTCATGTGCTGTGGCTTAGAGGTGGAGCTCTCGCCTCCCAATCAGGAAGTTGTGAGTTCAGTCCTAGGTAGAGGCAGATGTAGGGTCTCCTGCTTGGGACGGAGGTTGGACTAGATGATCTGCAAGGTCTCTTCCTACTCTGTTAATCTGTTATCTTGAGAAAATGTAACGCATACATATGGGGAAGGCTGTTCAAAGCATTAATAACCCAAAGGAACAAAAAGACAACTTTAGTGGTCCCATTGCAGTTTAATGGGATGGAAGAGTTTGATCTCAGTGCCCCAAAATATAATTCTTATTTCATTCTTGGAGCACTGTAATTGCCAAGAGTCACTGGGAGTTGGGCAACATATACATTTAATTAATTAATACTACTACAGTAATTAAAAAAATAAGTAGGTTTTGTATGAAGGGCTTCTTTAGTAAAGTTCCGATGCCAAAGTTTCTTTTTAATCTTGCCTTTTTAAATATATAAAAGAAGGCAGGGAACACAATTAGTACTCCTTTTTCCTCCTATTTTCCCCACAACAATAACCCAGTAAGGCGAATGGGTTGAGAAAGAGTGACTGGCTCAAAATCACCCAGTCAGCTTCTATGCTTGAGGATGGCTTTTTTGCTCATGTCCTGCCCACAAATTTGACCCGGAAGTTTTCTGAACCTCAACTAACATTGAAAGGCGCGCAATCATTCTGACTATGGTCTCCATTCTATGGACAGATGGACAGCATTGGATCTAAGCCATGGTTATTCTTTTGTGGCTGCTGGATGCTGTGCTTCTAGGCAAAGGATAGAATATATTTGATCCTCCAATTATGGCTGAACTACACAACTCTTAGCATCCATTACTATTGGCCACGGTGGCTAGGGACAATGGGAAGATGGAATCAACCCTTTGTTCCTGCTTCTCCCCAAACACAAACTCTGTTGTTGTTGCTGCATGGTATGTACACAGGGCCTCTCCTTCTCCTAGGCTAATTGGTGCTTGGAGTTACAGAATCCTTTCCTGGTTGTAGCTGTACCATTTAATCCTTTGTCACTTACATAACTAAAATAGATCCCAGCAGTGTCACTTGCTGATGTTTCACTGTTACAATTCTCATTCGTGCATTTTAAATCATGCTCTTATGAGCCAGAAAATAAGTGAAATCGTGAAGCTGCTCTCACAGAATAGATGCTTCTCATGTGTTAAATCTTCCTAGATCACATTGCCAGTGATAAAAGCATTCTGGTTTGATTAAGGAAGGACTAACATTTTTGGATGTTACTAATATTTTCACAGATATGCACCCCGATTAAATCAATGTAATTTACACCAATGTAATTATGCCTACAACTGATTTTCAGTGCAACTTTTTATTAGAAAGTATGTACTTTCATATTTGGCATTTGATTCTTTTTTTTTAAAGAGAGAAGTGCTTTGCTAGTTAGCCAAAGGATGTGGATTATTCTGACTTGCTTGATTAAAAAAGGCATTGAATCAAAATGAAAGTCTATTCAATCAGCTAGACACCATGCTTTCTATTCAAATTGCCAAAAGCACAATTTTGCTGTTAATTCCCTCATAGTCTGTGGACAGCCATACAAGGTGAGAAAGGATCAGGCAGGAGTTCATGCAAGATATCTGTGTGTGTGTGTGTGTGTGTGTGTGTGTGTGTGTGTGTGTGAGAGAGAGAGAGAGAGAGAGAGAGAGAGAGAGAGAAGAAGAGACAGAGAGAGACAGAGGGGGGGGGAGAGGGAGAGAGAGACTTTTGCTTTTCTGCTTACACTGAAGTAGAACCTGTTAATTTCAGGAGGATGTTGTCTGTTTTAACAGGTTTAAAATCTGGGAGGTAGAATCCTTTATCCTTAATGGAATGTGCTAAATTTGCCTTTATGGCAAAAAGGAGAAACCTGAGGCAATGAGACTTTCTGGCAATCCTACCATGCAGCCTCTTAAATGATTATCTAAAGCTTCCCCCCTTTTTCTAATTTAGCCTAATTTCTACAAAGTGTCACAGCCCAGTGAACCACTGAAAGCGAACCAGTTCACTGAACTGAACTGGATGGAACAGATGGAATTCCACCCTTACTCTGCTTGAGAGACTCTATGAACAATGCAAAGTCTTTTAAAACCTCTCCCTCTGAGCCTGCTACTTAGAACAAATACTTAGTTTAGTCTGAAGTCATAAAGCCAGCAAAAAAAAATATCTTTAAATCTTATACAAGTTAGCTTGGAAACAGTAAACCAACTAGATTTTTTAACCTTCTTTTAGCATTTCTCTCTGCCATCCCCCAACCAGAAAGGGAATACTGAAAGCTAGGCAACAAGGCTGTAGGATGCTTTTATCTTCTACTTTTGTTTCAATACTACCATCTAATCCAGTTTTCCAGACATTTCTATTTAAATATACATACACACACACCCCGTATGTGCGCATATGTGTGAGTTTCTGTGAACGATATTCCCATTTCTGCAGTATGGAAATCCAGTGAGAAATGTGGCTTCAGCATTGTGGCTATTTTGGTGACTGCTTCTTTAAATTCCCCCCCCTCCCCTCGTTCTGTGCATAATAAATGCATACTACTGCACAGGTATGCATGGTCTTGCTTCTCTTCTCCCCCCTCCAACTCCTCCAACCAAGAACACACATTTTCCAACCTGTTTGTGAGTTAAGCTTCATGGAAATTTGGATCGTTATCATGAAGCTGTAATTTCTACAGGGTTTCATGAGTCTGTGGGCAAAATGAAAGCTAGCTCCTCCAACCTTTTTTTACAGGAAAGCCCACTAAGGAGTGTGCAAGCTCCAACAGGCCATATAAATTGGTTGTGCAGCATCTCTACAGATAAACGACTTGGCTGGAAGGTTGGAACAAGTTGGAAGGAGGAAAAACCTTTAACCAGCCTCTAAGGTTTTCAAGGAGTGGTGTTATGAAATCTCATATCTCAGTTTAATTTTTGATAAATAAATGTTTGCACATCCGCTCACAGCAGCTGCAATACAATGTTATACCCAGCCCGAAGCTGCTGTTATCACTGCACAGATCTCCCTCAGGAACTAACTAATTTTTTGTTAGTTTGTTTTGCTTGGCTGGTTCTGTAAAACAGCATGGACCTTGCCAGAAGGCTGTGAAATTCTAAAGTTGCTTTCTTCCATTCCTCTATTCAAAGTATGCATGGTATTCCCTCTGATGCCATCCCAGAAAGTCCTTAATGGCACAGAGAAGGTTGAGCTTCGCGCAGAGGTATATAACTTCAGACATAACAGTCACATATCATTTTTACTATAACAGAAGAGGGAAAGTACTATGACTGTACTTCTATCACGTTAAATCATACATCACCATCATCATCATCAAATCATCATGATCATTATTATTATTATTGTATTGACATGGTATAGTAATCATGCTAATTTAATTTTAATAAATCAAAGTTAACTTTAATCCTGGTCCCAGTCCCTTCTTCCTCTTGGCTCTGTTTACTTTTTGGGATGTAGCACTTGATATAATCTCCAAAGGTCAAAGATAAAGCTTTACCAGGAAAAAATAAATGAATTAGTCTAAGATTTGGAATAACAGATGGTGTATGAAGGCATCCTTACAGGGAAGTCAAAAAATTTAAGAGACAGTCACACCCATGTAATTGAAGTTACTCTTTAACAATATTCTACCATTTGACCCATCCTATAAAGGCCTTTGATTCTATGCACTGACCAGAGCTTAAGAAGCAGAAATTATTTGTAATTATTTCAAAAGATAGCACTACCTCACAAAACTCAGCTTCAGCTGAGCAGACTAGAAACAATGGAAATTAGAACATATTAGAAACAAACTTGATTCATCACTGGTTCAAATCTGATAGATTTGTGTGGATAAACCATTTTTGTTGTTGCGGGTACTGTTACTCTGTAAGAGTTTTAATGTGGAGAGTATTCCAAAGCAGTGAATTCATACCTCACACATAAAATCTGAAAAGTAGTTTCAAGCTTATATCCATCAAGTGAGTCTGATTGTATTGTACAATTTGGCTTTAAGCTATTCACATCTACTTAATAAAAAAAAAGGTCTATGAAATATGAAAGTGTGATCATTTCTACAACACAGGTGGTCTCATACAAACATCACTTTTCATAATTTGTAGCATTTATATATAAGGGCATGAAAATTAATGAGAATGCAAAGTACAGGCATAAATACCATGCTCTGTTGTTCTAACCAGCAGCTGCCCTGGTTGAAAGTGTATAGAAAGAGGCCCATTTTAGTCAGCAAATGTGTGATTTGGCAACTAAAAAGGTGGAGAATTATAGGGTGCAATGCAAGAATATTAATAAGATGGATCCATTCATCCTACTGAACCTTAAACCCTAAAAAAATACAATTCCTGGGTTCACATAATACACTATGTCCAAATAAATAAATAAATAAATAAACAATATCAAACCAAGCCCCCAAATAGGAAGAAAGTCTAAGTTCATAAACCAGGTGCAGAATGTGCAAAACAAGGTCCGTAAACCATAATCCAGAATCAGAGTCTGCAAAGCAAGGTATATAAATCTAAAGACTGAAATGTGAGTCAAAGTACACGGATCAAAGTTTCCAAAAAAGGAGAGTGTGTGCCAAGACAAATGGTTGTTTCTGATGAACACACCTTCCCTCCAGCCTCTGGTTAAATCACCCTGAGCCAGGTGTTCCTTGTGAGAAGGGCAAGGCTCTTTGTGAGCAGATCTCCTCTGAGCTTCCCTCCGCTCCACTCTCTGCGCCCCATTCTCTTATCAGGTGGGGGATGCAGCTATTCTTCGTCAGAGGGGATTTGTTTTCTCTTATCGCCACTGCCATGGCATGTCTGCAACCAAACCTCCCCTGTGTTCATGAAGGTAGGCAGTTCCCCGTCCAGTTAACCACTTCCTGTAATGCCAGAGGGTATATACTGGGGCAACATCGTCTTCAGTCACTGGACTCTCCAGATGTTCCAGAAGAGATGTGCCATCCTTGTCAGATGGTGCCAGTTCTGACTTCTCCTCCTCTGATCCGGGATCCAATAGGGCCATGATAAATGTATTGTGAAACCCAGCCAGAAGCTATGTAATTGCAGCAGACAATTAACACCATCTAGACAAAGAAGGTGATAAGATTGAAGAACACCAGATCCATTTTGCATTTATTTCTGTGTCATTTTACCATTTGTTTTACTTTCATATAAGCCCATTGGTCAAAATATAATGAGAACAACCGTGCTAAGGTGAGAAACATTAACTCTTTCTTCCATACTGTTTTTCTAAAACTGGGATTAATTATGAAAACAAGGATTTTTTTAGGTTATGCAAAGCATTTGAAAATAAATGCTTTATAAAACAGGTTATCAGGATCAAAGCTGCTAGGGAATCTCTGGATCTGGTGCAATTACGGTACATTTAGAGGCTGCCCCCAGTTCTCTGCAAACAAGTACAGACTGTGCTCAAATGGGCTTACAGTCCGACACAACCTTTGAAGCAGCTGAAGGGCGTGACTATTTTACTGGTATGGAGAGAGGTGCTTTGCCTGCACTGATATGGCTTTGGGAAACACTTTTTCAAATGATTTCCATACTAGGGAGTTGATAACACAGTATCTTTGAGATAACAACAGTGGTGAGATACGATGCGTACCGGTATCTGCTGGGAGCACCAGGTACCATTCTGGTACAGTGCTCCGGAGGGCCCACCCTCCCTCCTGCTATCCTTACCTGTATTTGAGCCGATTGGGGCTTATGTGCACAGAGCATAGTGTGCCTGCGCAACTCTCCATCGAGCACCTGGAATGTTATGGGTGGTAAGTATGCATATGCACGCTGCACGCGTGCTGCGCTCATGCATGTGTAGATGCCAGGCCACATTGCACCGTACCGGTTGCAACAGGATCCAGAACCCACCACCACTGGATAACAAGTAAATTAATTTGAAGAATGAAACTAGGTCAAAATTAAGACTAACTTCTGATCCCAAGGCTGAATATTCTACAATGGCTCTCTTTCCTAAAAAACAGCCATGTCCACTGGGTGCGATGGGGGAGAGAAAGACATGGTGGCGGAGACTATGCAATTAAAGCCCTGCCCCTTATTTTACGTGTATCACATGTTTGTGTAGTCATCTGGCTACAACTGCCATCTTGACTTTTCTGACCCATCTGTTTCAATCTTCCATGGAAACAAGCTACTGTATGGATGAGGTAGAATGGAGTCTCTAATTGAAAAGTGGAAATGAAAAGCCATTTGATATGCCTTAGTGGACAGGGTGTGATTTTGTGCCGATCGTCCTTAAGTTACAACACTTTATGGTAAGGCCTTTTTTGATCTAATTAGCAAAAGGGGCGGGGGAAAGGGTATGTACTATCTGTCAATCAATATGCACCTCATAATTTTTGGTGTCTTGGGTGTTTATATTATAAAACAGAGTACATTCCCTTATTTTAGAAAGGTTTATATTATAAATGCAAATCAAAAAGGCCACTGATCTTTAGCTGGGATAAAGATTTTAATTCCAGGTAATTAAGCATCTGCTGTAAAGGTGGCTTTGGTATTGTCAGCATTGCAATCCAGCAGGGGAAGATCGAGTCCTGTTGTCTGCCCATTCTTATAATGAATGAAATCGCAATAATTGTACTGCTTCTTAAATACTAGAGGTTTGGGGGCCCTTCGAATGCAACATTTGGTGTTCACAGGATGATTCTTCAAACACATATACATGGAAACATTATATCAGAATTAACCGTCCATGTAATTTTTCTAGGGATGAAGCTATAATTAGGCCCTGTCAGAGATCTATGTACATTATGTCAGCATTGGCCCTTCCTTATCCAACAGATTATTGATGTAACTCTTGGGGATATTTCAGAGTGGAATTCTGATTCTCAGGCCAACGATCCTCATTAAGGGTTTTTTTTTTTAGTGTGTGTGTGTGTGTATAATACCAAACATTTCATGAATTGTAGGGAAAGTCTGGAGCTGAATTTGACTGCTGAAGCCATTAGCAGTTCAGAGAAAAACTGAGAGGAAGGCTGTGGAAACATAAACATACACAGGGCAGAGTTTTCCTCCTAATACTCAGCAGTGCATTTCAAGCCTGCCAGCTAGACAACACATTCCTGAGGGGGTATGATCTACTGGTTAGTGAAGCATACTTAGCATCCCCCAGTCGCCCCATTTTCTGGCTAGGGAACATGCTGGAGTTGGCAACAAGCACCAGCCAAGGGCACACAACTAACCCCCTCCTGAAGCTGTAACAAGCTGCTGCTTTCTCCATCAACCCTTTTCCATCTACTGAGGTATTGCTTGACACCAGGACCTGCATCTCATTTATCTCCTTCCCTTTTTTTCCCTGGCACACATGAGATGGGAGGATTCAGATAATTCAACCAAAATATGGGAAATATTTTACACTAAAGACTTACTGTGCTCCTCTGGGAAGAGATATCAGATGGGCCCCATGATTGCTTCACTACAGACAAGGTTTTGCTGGGTAGCTGTGGAGAGGGAAAAACTTTGATATCTCGGCTGGTGCATAAAGAATAAGGGTCTGTTTTTAAACAAACCCTTATTCTACAAAAGCACAGTGAACGCCAAAAACTGATTCACACTAAGCCATAGCATGTTTAATTATCTTCTTTTCAATAAACCACAATCATACAACACATGAAACCAGGCATTATAGCTTAGCATAATGTATAAAGCCAACTTAAATTTGTTCATCTGAAATTTCCTGAATGCAGGATAAACCTTTTTTTGGCAAAATGTGTTAAGGTGTAAGATTAAGACGGGGAAGCTCAGATTCAAGTCCACCTAAACTTTGCCCATAGAAACTCACTGGGGGCTTTGGGGCCTCTCTTTGTCAGCCCAACATGCCCGAGAAGATGCTTATTGTGGGAAAACTTTCAAAGAATCAGTTCTGTGTCTACTGCTTTGAGTTCTTGGAGGAAAGGCAAGGTATTTAGTGATTAAATAAAGTGAAAACTAACGTAAAGAAAATGACCACGGAGTAATAAGAGTTAAATATTGAAAGTTAAGAGTTAAGTATTCATATTTTCTATTATAGACTAGAGTCAGGCTATCCTTCATTCTCATTTGATAAGGATGTGATAAAAAAGAATATTGGCCTGGGATAAGAACTGAATACATTTGTAGGATCTGAAATTATTATAATAATGAATGCAGCAGAATGAGGTTTTAAATTAACATAATAAAAACATACTCGGTTTACCAGATTTGGACTTCGCAATCTGGGTGGCTTCTTGGTGCAGCAAAGCTACAACTCTCATGACCAGGCCACCAGTTTGACACCCCTGCTCTATGGCATGAAGTCTGCCTATTCTTATTCTACCCTTTCCTTATTTCCTTCAGCAGAGGGACAGAAATATTAACATATTAAAAAGAGCTTCTGAAGAGAAGAAAGCTGCTGTGGGTTATCTTTGGACTGTGACGCAACATTTTCTGGAGAAAGTATGGAGCTGTTACCTGACCAATGGGCAACCAGGATCAGCCCTCGGAGAGAATTGTTAAGGTTTTAGCTGTTACAATGCAGTGGGCAGAAGACAAAATAAATGGAAGTCCCCATTCAACCAGGTCATGTTTTGTCTGATGGACATATATGTCACAGATCAATATATTGATTCCTCTTCAGAAGATCTGATTATCACCACATTAACTTAGGAAACTGAACACTATAAGCTGCTCTGAGTTTGTCATGGGGAAAGATACAAGTGCTTTAAAAGGTCTCAAGCTAGTGCTATGTTTGCATTCCCACATGCATCTCTAATATACAGTGTAATATGGCTTTAGTTTTGATAGAAACATTATTTATAGATTGCTATTTGTTAATATTCTCATAATATTTTCCCATAATATTTTTAATTCATTTTGATTCTGCCACATTTATTTCTGTCTCGAGGGCATTTGTCCTTTGAATATCAAAGTTATTTTGATACCTGCATTACATTTTCCTGGGACTACTGCTTTCATTTTCTTATTATTTCAACCTTGATTAAAGCTAAAGAGAATAGAAATGTCACAGGCTTTCTATTTTTAAACTAATGCATACTTTTCTCTTTTTACAGCCCACAAACAGTTGTTTCCTATCAACTTTCTCCAACTCATTCCAGACAGTGCTGTACTTTGATAACCATTCAGATACAAATATTCTCAGAAGTGTTTCCAATCTGGTGATATTATGATAACATAGCCCTAAGGGTTTATTAGCATCATGCTATTCATTTCACCTACTTTCATTTCCTTGGATGAAGTCCAGAATAGCCTCTAGTCCTGTTGATTGCTCTTCAAACAGAAGAAATAGCCCAGTATTACATTTGGAAACATGCATCCCATTTCTAATGACTGTATTGCTGCTATACCCATCAATGACAGGGTAATTGAAATTCCACTACAGTCACTGGCTCTCTTTCTCTTTACAAATTATTTTTCAGACCTATCTGTTTTTTTTCTGCTTTCTTTTATTTTTGTTTTAATCTACCATTTTGTCCTAAGCCTTTCCCAGCCCATGTAATTTTTATTCCTAACAGTTTTATGCTAGTGTTGCTCCCTTGGTATTTCTTTAGTGGGTTTTTGTGTGTGTTGACCTAACAGAAGAGCAATATTATGAATCTTGAGTAACTTCTTTCCCTCATTCCCACCCATTCCTTAAGACGAGCATTTGCTGCATTCCATTATGAGTTGCAAAAAGTTTGGTTCCATTTTTCCTCCTCTTGCTATATTTTCACTTACCTGGCTCTCCTCAGATGTTTTACTTCAACTTCTATCCTACTTGTCAGTTCTCTTTCTGCCTAAATTCAGGAAAGCAAAACATACTCATAAACTTTAAGCCCTCTATCTATAGAACCCCGTTCCTTTCCGATGGATGAAGACTTCCCTTGTTTCTTTGATTTTGGAGAATGAGCTATCCAAGACATGCTGCATTTCTAATATCATAATGCTTCATTTTGCCATTTGTAAATAGGTTATTAGCTTCAGAAAATGCATCCAAATAAATCAATGATTGATTGTGAGATAATGTTCAAAAAGAAATTAGTTGTGGCATGAATAAATCAGACCTATTGTTCTTTGAAAGACATTTTATTAGGTATACCTGTGAGGGCTCCTCAACATGTGTATTGCCCCTCCATCGTTTTAATGAAGAGATGCTTTGGTCTAAGACAGGGGTCTGCAAAGTTGGCTCTTTTAAGACGGGTGGACTCCAACTCCCAGAAATCCCCAGCCAGCATAGCTGGCTGGGGAATTCTGGGAGTTGAAGTCCACCCATCTTAAAAGAGCCAACTTTGCAGACCCCTGGTCTAAGAGGATCAGACCAAAACTGGGCATTCTAAGGAAATGGTTTCTGTGTCAGTTCCAGAATGTCATTGCATATTTCTCTTCAACTAGCAGTGCTGATTTTACTCCTGTATATCAGAGCAATGTAACACACTTAGTACCATACTACATTTCCTCTAACTTATTTGATTCAAGATAGCTTTATTTTAGAAATAGTAGTTCTAAAAGTAGCAGTACACAAATACGACTTGGGAACTGACTGGCCATGGCCATAGTATTTACCCAACACAGCATTTAGCTGAAGAAAATTGTTTTCCAACCTATTTTAGATTTTTAAAATGTAGAGATTTTCAGTCAATTTCCTTTTCAGATTTTACATATTTTACTAGCTAAACAAACTATTAGGGAACTCTTCGTTCTTGGCAGCTTTATGGGGATCATATTTTCAGGCAAGTTACTCTTTTTGAACTATTTCTTTGATTTATAGGGCACATGCAGATTTTAGAAGGCCAGAAAGCCTTTTTATGTATAATTAGGCTGTCTTCCCTGAGTCATATTTGGAATGCCAACTTATTATAGAAACTCTGGCACACAGTGGTGGGGTCTTTTGATATCTTCAATTATTTAGGCAATTTATTTGAAAGCTTGAAATCAATTTCTTTTCTTCCTCAGGTACACTCTTAAACAGCAATTTTCAATTTGATAGCTCCCCACTGTTTAATGTGTTCCTGTGCCCTACTTTATAGAGGACAGTTCTCTATTTGTAGGACTGCACAACCCTAACCTAGTTTAAAGATGAGAAACCAGAATCATGACTTTGAAATTGCCCAACCACATTTAGCATCTGGATAGCAGAACGAACAGAAGAGGTCATTTGGTTATTGTCTTCCCTATTATGCTGAGAGGTATTTTATTTTTTAATTATGGTAATTACATATAGATTTGAATCTATGCCTACACATTAGAATATGTAGTTCCCATTTGATGATGTTTTTCTTATTTAAAATAATGGCCATCATATCATCATTATGAGGTTGTTTCATGGTGAATATTATTCTATCAGGTCCATCCATCCAACCATCTATAGCACGTTGAATATTGTGGTTCAAGAATACTGCTAAAGAGCAACAACAGTTCAAAATAATTTAAATTGGCAATCATTCTTTCTTGATGTTCCTGCAGATTCCCTCTGTTTTGGTCCAATTTTTCCTTTCTGAGGCCAACTACATGTGTTGGTACGTTCACATGATACTTTAAGCAGATTTAGTATTATCTTTGAGTAAGATGCAGACAACAAAGTTAAAATGTATGCTGCTATCTAATTGTTTGCACATTCTGCAAAAGCCAGTAGGTATGAGATGGCCTTTCACTTGGAGCAAAGCTAAGCCAATCATCTCAAAATAAAAGCCATGGTTTGTCTTCAAACACATAGGACTTTTGTCCATGCTTTCATTTTGGCTTCAGATGGATTTTCAAACATTTGGACCAAACCTCTTGTGCTGTGTTTTTTTAAAGACGAACCCCCCCCGGTTTGAGCTGTCAAATTAGGTTGCAGGTAGCCTGGGTTGTGCATTTCACTGGCTTGACAGAAAACTGCAGGACCTACAAAGCTATTTTTGTTCATACTGTCAAAATGGTTGGTTGCTTAGAAATATCTCAGATGCAGCAGCATAGAGAAGAAAGTCCATAAATATCAGGTATATCAGCCTGCACCCTAAATGAGCATGCTGGCTGAGTATTATGGAAACTATAGTCCAGCGCATCTTCAGACAGAATAGATTTGAAAAGAAAATGTTTCTTTCAGTTGGAATATAATATTTATGAAGAATTATTTTACGGCAATAAAAATAATACAAGATACTTTCCCCTTGGAAAAGAGGAAATAAAGTATTAAAGAAATGAAAAAATGCAAAGAAAGAAAAAAGAGAGAGAAAGAGAAAAAGTTATAAAGAAGCAGTGTCCAATCATATTCTACAGTCTCTCTCTAAAGTTGCTACCTAATTTCCTTCTTTCCATAGTCTAGCTAAAAGACTCCTTTATATGAAGATTTTAAAAAAATCCTTTCCTTAAAGCTTCCTGCCTGCTGATTAGGCCTGGTGTCTTGGCTCAATCTTGTTCTCACCCAATATTGCCTTCTCTAAAATTACAGTTCCTGGCCTAGGACAAGATTAACAAGCAAACTATTTAGGTAGACTGTGCTCTAGAAACATAAATGAATGACTTTCCTCGCTTCTGAAGGAACAAGAACAATTACAACAGTCCTTTATTTTTGCAAATGCTTTCCCAACTACATTGATATTGTAGATAATCTTGCATTTAGGAATTACCCATTCTGTGGTGCAGTCTACTGTTTATTTCAGTGTCTGTCTTTGGCCTAGGGTTAGAACTATTGGAGGTCCAGATGACATCTGGCTTCTCCGCTCTAAGAGAATATTGGCTGCAGTGTTTATCAGTGCATTATTCATCAAACTGATGATGCAAAGTATAACATGCTGTCTGTAACTCAGCATACAAGTGGAAAGAAGTTGGCAGAAATGCCCAGTGTTCTGTGAGCAGCATGTAATCAATAGTCTGGGTGCTTGTTCACTTTATGTTGATGACTATTCCCTCTGGTATGCTTTTGTATATTTGGGGGGGATCACTGTCTTCCCAGCTGTGCTGCTTTTTAACTCTGTTCTTGGTACCAGCTAAGATAGATAGAACAGAAGGGACAACCTTTTGTGCAATGGATGTCAAATCAACTTAGCTAGTTACACAAAGCATGACAATGAGAATCAGAAAGGAAACGAGGCAGGGTAGCATTTCCAGGACTGCAGATCTTTCTTTCTTTTAGCAAAACAAAGATCTGAAATACGCTCTTGATTAAATGGCCATGGCGACCCCCAGTCCTAATCTACGATGGCATCACTAGTACTGCTGCTACAATTAATTTCAGTGGGACTCACTTTCTTTACTGCCTATCAATACAGTTTAGCCTTGAAATTATTACTGCTTAGACAAAACAACATGCATATGTTTAATGGCTGCGAACAATCCAATAAATGGGGAATGTAGGATCTGAAACTAACATTTGGCAAATTATGCATGCAGGTGGGCAGATCGTGGATGGGGAGGGGAAGGGAAGGGAAAACAGAGTTGGAAGTTAGCTGAAGACTAAACATTTTTGGATGAAAGGTATCTGTGGGGATCTGATTTGATAGGGTGGTTCTGCTATCAAATGCTGTTTTAAATTTTAACTAGAACAAGTACAGTAAAGAAACTCTAGTGCTCTGTTCTCATATGCAAAAGAAGCTATGATAAGATGGGAAGAAGATAGGGAATGATTTCCTGGGATATTCCTTGCCTCAAAGAAGTGGTAAAAGCAGCAAGAAATAGTTCACAAGAAGGTCAGCTACAATGCCTATTTAAAAAGCTGTAATGCGGTCACATAAATTCAAATCCTACATATTAGGGTTTGCAGGTAGTCCTTGACTTAGCAACAGTTCATTTAGTGATTGTTCAAAGTTACAACGGCACTTTAAAAAGTGTTTTATGGCCGTTTTTCAAAATTACAACCATTGCAGCATACTCATGGTCTCATGATCAAAATTTGGATGATTGGCAACTTGTTCATATGTATGCGGGTTGCAGTGTCCCAGGGTTATGTGATCACCTTTTGAGACTTTCTGGCAAGTCAATGGGGAAGCCAGATTCACTTAGTAATGATGTTATTAGCTTAACAACTTCAATGATTCACTTAACAACTGTGGCAAGAAAGGTCACAAAATGGGGCAACATTCACTTAACAACCACCATATTTTTTGGAGTATAAGACGCACCTTTCCCTCCCACAAAAAAGAGGGTGAAAATCTGGGTGCCTCTTATACACTGAATACAACATTTTTGGCCTCCCGAAACCCCACCCCCTTCACAAAAATGGCAGTGTATAGCCTTTAGGAGGCTTGTAGGGTGCTCCTGGGGGCCGGGGAGGGCAAAAATGAGCAAAAAATGGGCTGTTTTGTGGCTCATTTTTGCCCTCCCCTCAGGCCCCAGGAGCACTCTGCAAGCCTCCTAAAGGCTATGCGTGCCCTCCCTTTTTTGTTGTGCAAAAAATGGGCCCATTTTCACAAAAAGCGGGCCTTTTTTGCTCATTTCCCCCCCCCCCCAAACACCCAGGAGCACTTTGCAGGCCTCTCAAACTCTTTGCATGCCCCTTTTTTCACAAAAAACAAGGCATGCAGAGAGTTTGAGAGGCCTGCAAAGTGCAAAAACTTTTTTTTAAATTTACCTCTTCAAACTCTTGGTGCGTCTTATACTCTGGTTCATCTTATAGTCTGAAAAATACAGTATCTCATTTAGCAATAGAAATTTTGGGCTCAATTGTGGTCGTAAGTCGAGGATTACCTGTATTGACTTTCCATCCTGTAGATGCCAATTTCAAACATGCTGTCAAAAGTGTCCCTTTGGGTGCCTTGGATTGATCAAAACCATGTAATAAGGCATTCCACATATTACTGTTGTTGCGGTTAGGACTTTTTAAGATCGAAAGACCTAAGGAGCATTTTTATTTGATTCTCCACCTTTCTTCTTACTGTATTTTATGATAATCTTTTCCTCTATTAAAACCAAAATAATTCTGAATAAATAAGAAAAGTACATTGTCATGAATCAGCATTAAGTTGTGAAATGGAAAAGTACCATCTTGACCTTCCTTTTATGTCCTAAGAAGGGTCTTTCATCAGACCTCCTATAGAAGATACTAACTCCATCATTTCATTTTCATTTATATCCTACTGTTCCTTTAAAAACTCAAAAGCCTTGACCTATTCAAATACAAATACAAATCTGGTACAACTAGAAAGGAAATGCATCAGTGGTTCTTGCTAAGTAATGGTGCAGTTCTAAGCAGAAGGCAAAATCTGATGGCTTTCAGTGGGACAAACATCTAGAATTGCATCCTTTCCAACATATTTTCTGAAGCAGTTATCAGAATGCATTGCTTTGTTTTCTATACTGTTTCCTAGAAGGACAACTAAAACGTGCATCCTAAATGAAAAAATGATATAATCGTGAGGTTCCCCAAGATGCTTAAGTTCCAAAGCAAACAATATGGATGCAATCCTTCCCATAAACCTGGGAAATAGCCATTAAAGCAATCCCAGGTGTTTTCCTTGTTCCAATGAATCAACGTTCTCTGAAAGCAAGCTCCATTAGAAAAATAAGGCCAAAACTGGAAAGATTTTCTTTTTAGAGAAACTCTCCTGTTAAAATGTCGTTGATTTGATGGATTCAAAGCTGAAGCCAAACTTGGTCCAATCTATTTGGCTCTCTAAGCCGTGCAGTAAATGGCACCTCCACTCATCCAATATCTAAAGTAGGTACTTTATTGGCACACGAAGCAGGCACACACACCCCTCAGCATCTTCCCCCAGTGCACAATAATGAATTAAATAACCTCCAATGTACTGACCTTTTATAAGAACCAAAATCTTTTTCTAATGATGGAGCTAGCCTTGGCATAATCTATAAATAATTTTTGCAAGGATAAATTTTTGCTGACACACAGTAAGAACTCAGGAGCTTGCTCATATCGGTATTTCATTTCATTTTCAGGGAGTTTGAGGGGTATTTAACAAAGTAACTTCTATTGTCTGAGTACCTGTGATTATATTCGTTTGTGGAATTCTGGAAGTTGGGGCGCCTAAGGCCAGATATTCACTGCCCGTAGTTTAGACTTAAATGCAGTTTGGTCCAATTCTTGTAATGTGCATCAAGTTTTTAAATGGGAGCTAGGTGGCATACATCTACTTGCTCTCATGAAGCTCATCTGAATCTCAATTACAGGGTCCAACTGTAACTGCATCCATATTGGCTGAGCGCACGAAGGTCATTTGGCTTACCCAAATCTTTACTATTGATCAGAGCATATAGTATACGCAGTATATATCTTGCATAAAGAAAGTATAGGAAAATTGTAATTGAAAAAAATATCCCTCAGCTTCCTGAAAATGAAACATGAGTTTAAACATTCTGTGCAATGAAGGTAAAATGATACCAGAAAATTACTCCTGCTATGTTGTGGTAAGAGCAATTTAAATTTAATTTTTCCAGTGCCATTGCTCTTCTTTACAGATAAATGGAGACTCATTCTTTGAAAATATTGTCTAAATGCCTGAAGTTTGTGTGCAGAAAGGAAATGCACAAGCGTTACTTTTTTAGTCTCTCCAAAGTTACTGAAGATTTGCACCAAAAATGATTAACTTATATGCAGACATTGGACCTTATCAAAGTTGTACTTGAGTGGAGAATTAACCTTAAATTGGTATGTCAGTTGGGTTAATATTTTTAGATGCTCACACATGAACCTTAGACCAAGGATTTGATAGCTCATAGAGCTTGAGTGACTTACAAAAGAAATTAAGAATGACTGTGCCAAGTATTTAACAATACCAACAGAAGGTTTCTCCATAAGTTATGATTTTGTAAACATAGAATGAAGAAAGCTTAAATTAACCATGGGTGGGTTTTCACACAAAAGGACTACATGCACACACTCAACAGGCATATTCCTTATTTATGCTGTTTATATATTTATCTAGTGTTTCCTTAAATTTAAATTACATTCCTTAAGTTAGTTTTCCCAAAGGGTAGTTATCACTAATGTAGTTCTTTATGTAATTATACTTTATAAAACCTGGTGTACTGTATTCTTTTTAAACTTACATTTAACGATTTTTAAAACAAAAATCCATGGGGTGAGGGGAGATGAAAATGAAAATGAATTGTAAAGTAGATTTACTTCTCAGATTAAACAAAATGCCCATTGCTGAAGATAATACCCAGTTGGTACAAATGATTTGGTGAGACCTTATGCATATCAGCTGGGTTCACACATTATACTAAGTTATGTTTTTAACTACAATTTCTTGTTTAACAAGAAAAGTAGCCTACTTCATAAACACTAAAACATAAAGCACTGTTTTTAAAGCTTAGTCTGGTTTTAAATCAAAATGAAACAAATTACTTATTATTTAGTGTGATCTGAACCTGGGTGATTATAACTAACTGTAACTAAATAGAAGAGAAAACAGAAAATAAGGGTGCCTTGTACTTTTAAAGATGCTGTTCAATAGTTCAGAAAGGACAGGACATCCTTGGTCTCTATGTTGGCAATGGGCCATGAACTTGTTCTGTATGTGGCATATGTCCTGGAAGCATAATCAGAAGAGTACTGATTAGCTCGTCAGACTGACCTGCTCATCCCATTCGTTTCAGTTCAGTAAGTATGCTGCTGCTAAGCTCAGCCATTTGGTTTCAGAGTCATGGGATCCCTGACGCAAAGGAGAACACCCTTCTCCAAAATCTACAGGGTTTAGAGCCATTACACCTGAGCATGGGCCCTGGGGCTCCAAATAAACTACAACTCCCACGTCCTTAATCTGTGCTTCGTTTGTTACAGCTCCTGAGATACATAATGCAGCAAATTTTGAAAGATCTGCATTATCTTATTTCCAAAAGAGTTAATAAACTTCTCTTGAAGTTGCATACGAAATTATTTCATTTTTAATGTTGCAGCTATCACAAAAGCTTCTACTTTATCATGCATTTTGAATGGCAAATAAGTAGTATTTTCTGAGCAGCAAAAATACAGATGACCATAAGATGGCAACCATAAGATGGCAACAATCTGATAGACAAAGTTGAAATTTGCCACCGTCAAATGCCCAGAGTTTTGCAGCTCCTATCTGATAGCTCTAATGTTTCCATAGGCAAAATGAAAACTTTGATGGATTTCGACTTGAATTATAACAGAAAGAGAAATTGTGTATGTTTTAAAAGCTTACTTTAGAAGCTTAAAGTAGGATAGTGAATTAGTAAAGAAAGAGAATGGTCTTGAAGGAGAGAAGGAAGAGGTATCAGGCAGTAATCAGACAGACAAAAATTGACCCCACAAGATAATT
This sequence comes from Rhabdophis nuchalis, assembly GCA_039707465.1. NCBI lineage: Eukaryota > Metazoa > Chordata > Lepidosauria > Squamata > Natricidae > Rhabdophis > Rhabdophis nuchalis. The sequence continues at coordinate 176,484,029 of CM077645.1, forward strand.
TGTGAAAATATATTTTTGTCTCTTTCTCACACACTCACATATGTAGATTCTAATAAAGATAACAGAAGGGGGAAAACTAGCATATTCAGACTTGCAAATGTTCTGTTACTATAGCTATTCTATAGCTTTAGGCCTTCATGTTCTCTGTTTTTCTGACAGGACCCTCTAAGCCAGGGGTCTCCAACCTTGGCAACTTTAAGTCTGAAGGACTTCAGTTCCCAGAATTCTCCAGCCAGCAAAGCTGGCTGGAGAATTCTGGGAGCTGAAGTCCTTCAGACTTAAAGTTGCCAAGGTTGGAGACCCTTGCTCTAAGCATCTTTGGAACTTTATTCTGTGTGTGATGACATATTATGCTGTAACACTATTATATAATTGCAATGTATGTAATGACTTTAATTATAGCAATAATGTGCCAGGATCCAGAGGTGTAATGTTTTTTCTCTCTCTCAACATTGGCAAGTCTCTGACTGAAAGGATAGATAGTAAAACCTGCAAATAAAATGCCAGTAGCAACATAGGATATCTTGTTTGTTCCACTGTACCTAAAATTGATATCCATATCTCTAAGGCATAGAGCAGTGATGGCGAACCTTTTTTGGCTTGCATGCCAAAAGCGGGGGGAGCACAGGAGGGTTGTCCATGGGTGTGCTACATCCATAATACTATGCACATGAGCCAGTGTGCATGTGCACGCTTCCCCCCTGCGTGCATGCACACATGCCCAGGGCTTCCCCCAGCTTTTGACATGCTTTTTTTGTGCTCCCCATGCTCCAGAGGCTTTCTAGGAGCCTGGGGAGGGTGAAAACAGTCACTCCCCGGAGGCCCTCCGGAGGCTTCAGGGAAGCTCCTGAACCCTCCAGAGTGCAAAAAACCTGGTCCCACGGGCAAACCGGAAGTTCAGGAACGGACTTTCAGTTTGCTCAAAGCGTGGTTTTTTGCCCTCCGGAACCTTCAGGGAAGCCACCTGAAGGCTCAGGAGGCGAAAAACAGCCCTACGGACAAACCAGAAGTGACTCCCAGTTTGGCTGTAAGACCATTTTTTGCCCTCTGAAGCCTCCTGAAGACTCCGGAGGGCAAAAAACACTACTACAGCCAAACCGGAAGTGCCTCCTGAAGGCTCTGGAGGGTGAAAAACAGCCCTAAGAGCAAACCAGAAGTCCATTCCCAAACTTCCGGTTTGCCCATAGGGGCGGTTTTTTTGTGCTCCAGAGGCTTCAGGAAAGCCTCTGGAGAGCGAAAAATGGCCTCAAAAAAGGCTGAAGTCAGCTGGCCAAGTGCACATGTGCACTGGAGCTGACAGGGCAATGCCTTGTGTGCCCTAACAAATGGCTCTGCATGCCACCTATGGCACGTGTGCCATAGGTTTGCCATTACAGGCATAGAGTTTTCTATCTCTGGAAGCTTCCCATGATTTTGTGCAGTCCTGAGAATCTGCCTAAAACTGCCAACATGTTATTACTGTAGACCAGTGGTGGGAGTCAACGTTTTTTTACTATTGTTTTGTAGGCATGGCTTGGTTGGCATGGCATGGCTTGATGGGCGTGGCTTCGTGGGCGTGGCAGGGGAAGGATACTGTAAAATCTCCATTCCCTCCTCACTCCAGGGGAAGGTTACTGTAAATTCCCAATTTCCTTAGAGGTTGTATTTACCAGTTCTCCAAACTACTCAAAATTTCCCTATTGGTTCTCTAGAACTGGTCAGAACCTGCTAAATACCACCTCTGTTGTAAACGTTAAGAGGTTCTCTCAAAAACATTCTGATACCTCATACAACTCTGAAGATTTTAGCAATCTTCTGTGAAATACTATGAAAAGTTGCACGAGAGAGAGCCAGAAATATCACAAGATTTTACAATATTTTAAAATATTATTTTATTTGTGAGGCCAGGAGTCTCTTGCTTTGCAGGTAATTCCATATACTGCACTGCTACCCCATGCTATTATATTTTAAGCTAACTAGTTTTAAAAGAATGTAACATTTTGCATTTGGATTTACAAACAATTTATACAGGCCTTGAAAACTTGTAGTTTAAAAGGTCAGATGAAATGTAATGAAAGCGAATGAAATGGATTTCAGTATGAACTAGCTACAGACAAACCCAACTGCAATGTTATTCCTAAGGATTAATTATCTTAATAATTAATGCAGAGTAAGTGTTCGGTTTTTTTTAGCTTATGAGGGTCACAAATTTTGCCAGCTGTTGGCAGGACTGAGTTACCTCACATGCCAAGTTTATGGAAATAGAAATTTCAACAATAAAAGTGGGTTTCACTTTCTTCGTTCCCTAAAGAGCTATGGAGTGGGGGGGGGTCACTAATAGAGCTGTAGTTTTCTTTTAATACAGAGGAATAACAACAACAACAACAACAACAACTATGGATATGAACTTGTGAAGAAAGTTGATGTACATGGGGCCCTTCGCACAGTCACTCAAGTGCTTGTGACTTCTCGGCTGGATTACTGTAACACTCTCTACATGGGGCTCCCCTTGAGGTGCACTCGAAAGCTACAGATCGTTCAGAATGCGGCCGCGCGGGTGATTATGGGTGCCCCAAGGCAAGCCCACATAACACCTCTCCTGCGCGAGCTGCACTGGCTGCCTGTGGCCTTTCGAGTGCGCTTCAAGGTGTTGACGACCATCTTCAAATCGCTCCATGGCTCGGGGCCTGGCTATATACGAGACCGCCTTCTGCCCCATACATCCCTTCGTCCGATCCGCTCCCACAGAGAGGGCCTTCTCCGGGTCGGGCAATGCCAGTTGGCGACACCCAGGGGAAGGGCCTTCTCTGTGGTGGGCCCGGCCCTCTGGAACGACCTACCCCCCCGACCTTCGCACTACCTTGGACCTCCGCCTCTTCCGCCAACGCCTTAAGACGTACCTATTCCAACAAGCCAGCCTAGCGTAGCCCCCTGTTTCTGACTATATTTATAAATTTTAATTTTTTAGGGTTTTAAAGGGTTTTTAGCACGGGTTTTAATTAATTTAATATGTTTTTAATAGTATATATTGTTTTGTAATGGTTTTAATAATGCCTGTGCGCCGCCCTGAGTCCTAACAAGGAGAAGGGCGGGGTATAAATTCGAAAAATAAATAAATAAATAAATGATTTGAAGCTCTTTGGTAAAACAAAAACTGAACTGAATTTATTAATTGAAAGCACAAAAGAATTTAGCCAAGACATTGATATGCAGTTTGGAATTGACAAACCTGCAACAATGGCAACCAAAGCAGGCAAGGTCATAGAAGATGATGGAATAGAACTTGAGAATAAAGAAATGATAAAGGCAGTAAAACCAGAAGAAGGCTACAAGTACCTGGGGATTTTAGAGGCCTCTGACCTAATGCATAATAAAGTCAAGGAATTAACTTCAGCCAAGTACATTCGACGAATTCACAAGTTATTAAAGTCCAAATTAAGTGGAGGAAACATTATAAAAGCCACAAATACCTGGGCTATGCCTGTGATTCGATACTCTGCAGGAATAATTGACTGGACCCAGATGGAGTTGGACAGTTTGGACAGAAAAACAAGGAAGCTTATTATGACAATGAATCATGCTTTGTACCCTAAAAGTGATATTGACCGATTATATCTACCAAGAGCAGAGGGTGGTCGAGGACTCCTGTAAGTAAAGCAGACTGTGGAAGAAGAAAGACACAGCTTGAATGATTATATCCAGAAAAGTGAAGAACCAATGATTAAGGAAGTAAATAAAGGTGGCCTTTTAAAGACAACTAAGTCAAAAGCTGAATATAAGAAATAAGTAATTGAGAAGTGAGCTGAAAATTGGAAAAGCAAAGCTATACATGGCCAATACTTGAAAAGTATTGAAGGCAAAGCTGACCAAAAGCTAACATGGAACTGGTTAAGATCAGGAGTACTGAAAAAAGAAACAGAAGGCTTTATTTTTGCAGCTCATGAACAAGCCTTAGCCACAAACTACATGAAGGCAAAAATTCAACATGTTACCACCAGCAGCAAATGCCACCTCTGTAATGAGAAAGATGAGACAGTCGACCACCTGATCAGTGGATGCAGCAAAATTTCACAAACTGACTACCTACAATGCCATTACCGTGTTGCTAAGATCATTCACTGGAAATTGTGCCAGAAGTTTGGATTTCAGTACAGCAAAAATCACTGGGTATATCAGGTTGAGAAAGTTTTAGAGAATGAGAATACCGGGACTTGCAAATTGAAATTGAGCGACTGTGTAGGAGGAAGTCATATGTTGTCCCGATTGTGATTGGAGCCCTTGGAGTAATACTTAGGGAGCTGCCTCGCTATGTGGAAGTTCTAGGTTTGCCAGACTTGAGCATTCTGACTCTACAAAGGGCCACCCTGCTTGAAACAGGTTATATCCTCTGACGTTACCTTAACAGTTCCTAGATCCTTGGTTAGGACTCGAGCTGTTGAGCTACCAACCAGCCCTAAAGGCTGTGAATCTCACCAAAGATTAACCACAGAAAAATAATAATAAATTTGCCATAATAAAGACTACTTAGACATTGTGAAGGCAGAATTTTACACTTTCAGATTAATTCAGTCCAATAAACTTTTAATGCTTCATGATATGATGGCTTCTTAAATTATAGTACAAATATGGCATGATTTCTGATTGTAATGGAATCAGAATTTACATAAAATGCCTAAATGCAGCGGCACAGAGAACAATGGACCAAGCTAGCCACACTTCCCCAATCTATTTCCTTCCAGATTTGTTTAAGTGCAACTCTCAGCTCCTAGTTAATTGTGTCAATGCAACTGAAGGGAAACATGTAGGAGTTTTGCCACATAGATCTCCACTTCTCACGCTCAGGCCTTATCTTTAACTTGAAAAAAACACATTGCTCATTATATTCTTTTTGATGATAACATGACTTCCATACAATGTTTGCATCTTTTTTTCTGAATGGTAAAGGCCTATGTTTTCTCAGATTTTTCTATTATGTGGCTATTTTTTATTCAAATCAATTTATCTGGCTGCCCTGCTCACTAATGTGAACTGGACAGCATAAAAGGTTTAAAAATATACCATTAAAATATTTAACATGACAAATTAAAAACACAAAGTGGGTGCCAAAAATCCCCATGTACAAGCAAAGCAGAGGTGGTATTCAGCCGGTTCTGACCAGTTCTGGAGAACCTGTAGCGGAAATCTTTGAGTAGTTTGGAGAACCGGTAAATACCACCTCTCACTGGCCCCAGCTCTATCTATTCTCTGTCTCCTGAGTCCCAGCTGATCGGGAGGGAATGGAGATTTTACAGTAACCTTCCCCCGCCATGCCCTCCAAGCCACACCCTCCAAGCCACACCCACAGAACCGGTAGTAAAAGTTTTTGAATTCCACCACTGAAGCAAAAGGTATATGTGCTCGAGAAAATAATCAAGTCTTTTCAGAAAGATTGCAACCAGACCCTGGATAGGATTGTGTTCTAGAAGTTTTAGGAAAACATTTGCTTTAATTACCCTTAATTTAATTCTATCGTGTAGACATCCCTTCCCATTGATTAACTATTGGGTATTGTAATCCAGAGCATTTGGAAAGATTCACATCGGGCAATGTTTCTGTTCAGAATTGTTGGTGCCTGATCCAATTATTTTTCCTTTAGTCTTAATTCAGTTTTGTAAAAGAGATTTTTCAAATGCCATGTACAGCATTTCTTTCTCTCTCTATAAGTAAATATCATATCTTCATCTTTTAATTTATTTGATAGAACATTACAGTGAAAAAAACCAAACAATTCTGAACATATCCAAGTAATCTTTGCTTCTTTGCTTCTCTTTTTCTGGTATTTTACAACAATGGATATAATATCCAGTTGAATTGTATAGAGGATTGTGCCAAAGCAACAGCGTGCAGAAAATAATAATACAAATTTTAGCATATCAGAAAAATACTACACTATTTAGAGAAACCTTTACAAATATGGCCTTATTTCACAGGTGTCAAATTCTATTCCGTCACATGACATCACATGATATCTTGCAGTATTTTTGCCTTTGTGGAGCTGGGGTGGCCTGCGCCCGATGCATTGGGCCATCAGTTTGACACCCCTCCATTTGACTAATGAAAGGGAAACGTTAAGAAGAATAGAAACAGCAAGGCCAAAACACACTAGCAGGTGAATAGCAAGCCAGAGTACTTAAGGGAATGAAATTTAGAGCAGAGCTTTACTTTCCATTGCATCATGTTACTTTCCAATTGCAATTTTTCCTCACGGATTTGGGACAAGAACCATCAGTGACCAAACAGAAAACAGAAGAATTTATATCTTCTAGAGCTTTGGTAACTGGATTTGGTGTATCACCTAGAATCAACATTACTGTAAAACCTGAAGTGCACTCCTACCATAGAAATGTCTGTCACTAGGAGAACATCTGGACCCTGCCTACCCACCCATGCACGTACACCTGTAAACTAACCGACAAGAAAGCCGGTTGTCACCTGTCACTTTCTATGTAAGAAAGTGTCAATGGAGAGATGCTTAACAAACCATGGATTTGTGGTTCTGCCCTTGAAACTCTCACAACTTAGTGAACCATTAACTGGTTAAATGTGTGGAGTATTTCTGACGATGTGAGCAAACTGGTCAAAAATTCAGAAGTGGCAAAGCACACCTAGGGTAGCAAGACGCTTTGGTATATATAAGGTTTATTGAAAGAAGTTGCATTTTGTCATGACTGCAGGGCATTAGCAGTTCTAGTCTTTTCTCCAATTCCTTTATTCCTTAATAGCTATAGAAATTGCATAAAGTCATTGTGATCATTCTCTAGAAGAAGAACAGCTCCATCTTCTCTGCTAGATCAACAAAAGAAAACCTCTTGTATTGTTCTTTGTGTAAAATGTTGCAGAGTTATTTTTATAATTGTTCAAATCACACAGTTATTACATGTTACATAAAAATATAGGGAGATTAAAGGCAGTTTTAAAAAGTTATCTTCATTCAAACTGCATCAGCTACAAATAATCAAACTGAATCTCAAAGGTGCAACAAAAATGTGTGTAAGCATAAATCAATTGTAAGCTCCCATTTAAAAGCTGACAAAAAGGAAGCTTGAAAACTTTTCTTGGGGGAGATTCTACAACTGAAACACACAGACAAACAGAAGAGGTCTGCTAGCACCTTTTCAGATTGACAAATTACATTAAAAAAATACGTTTGTGTGAACTACAGTTCATTTGATCGGTTGCAATAATGTAGACGGATGTAGCATTTAAATTGGGGTGGGATGAGGTGAGGAAGGTAGAAAAACAAAAGACCGGATGATAATTCAGATGCAGGTTACATGTGAGACAGATCAATTAAGAACTGTAATGTGTTAACCCAAAGGTGTTTTTTCAGGAGGAAACTGGACTTTCTTGTTTTTTCTTTGAAGATGTTTTGTTTCTCATCACAGAAGTGTCTTCAACTCTGACAGGATAGTGAAGGGTAATGAAGAAGCTTCTTGGATAAGAAGAGAAACATCTTCAAAGAAAAGCAAGGAAGTCCAGTTGCCTCCTGAAAAAGCACTTTTGGGACAATCATGACCTGGATGACTGAGAATTTTTACACATTTGTAATGTGTTAAGTATCCATTTCATTTGTTGAGATCTTCAGATTGCTTGAAGAGATTTTGATGCATGTGAATTCCACAATCTTTCTCTCAATTGTGCTGGTAAAGCTTCCATCCCACCCCAAAAAATGAGGTCTGTAATGGGGTGTCCTGAAGGTGTGATATTCCCTGAGATTACGTTCTGCTTATTTTGAGCCTTAATGTCAAATTGTGTCCCATTAATTCTTTTGTATAAAATTTTGCCTATTTGTCTTCTGTAGGATTCAGAGGGGCATTACTGGCAAATGATGATATATTGGAAGAGGAGCATGTGACAACACCTCCAATCTTGTACATGAAGTTATTGGGGCTGTGATGGTACTGTTGTTTATATGAGGGCAAAGAATACATTTGTATATTTATGGTTTTTATTCTCCCTGTGCACCGCCCCGAGTCCCTGTGGGGAGAGGGAGCGGTTAATAAATTCAGTTTTATTATTATTATTATTATCTTGTTATAAGGTGTAGCTCACATGTTAGCAACATTCTTCTGCTGAGTCTCGTGAACTGCTTCAGGTTAGATAGTGGTCTCCATCCAAGTATGGACCTGCCACCCAGTGTCCGAGTAAGTGCAGTGTCATTGTCAAAACGGGGTTATAGCTTATTTAATAAGCTTGAGTGACTTGATTTGCGAGCTATAAGTGGTAACCAGCGTTGTGAAGGTCTGTTTTTGTGGTCTGTCTTTTAATAGCTCTCCTTGGGAATCAATCTGACTCTATTGATTTATATAATCGGATTGGTAGTTCAGTCTCCTGAATGCCTGGTTTAGTTCTTATCAGTTGAACATTTCTGTCAAGTGGGTCAGAACAAATGGGACAGTAGTGTAAAGTCTGGCTATAGATGATGGATATAGTGGTGAGTTCTGGATGGCAGTCAGAAGTATATAGGTATACAAGGTGATGTGTAGGTTTCCTGAATGAAATGGTGTGCGTGTGTCTCTCAGGTAGTTTTACTATGACATCAAGGGGACATATTCTGTAGATTATGTCAAAGCAAGGTTAATGGTGGGGGAACATGGACACAAGGTCAAGATGGCATGAAATATTCTTTTTCATGGGTCTAAATGAATCAATGAATTTCAAGTAAAATATGAGTTTCAAGGAGTAAAAGCTGAAAAAGCATTGTTCTATGTCAGCATGAAGATGTTGGCATATTTTAGAGCTCCTATACTCCTTTTACAGATGTATGAATAGCCCGTCTAGAAAAAAAGAAAAGAAATTAAGTGACTTTGTCAAATGGAGGACCATTCTACATATTTCATATACAGGGCATTTGAAATGTATACAGAGAGATGTGAACATTTTTTGAAGCAGAGATATCTTCTTTTCTTTTCATACCACGTTCAACGTCTTTATATATTACCTGTCAGAACACTCACATGAAAAATATTGCTCCTGATTATTAGTACAAGGCAAGCTGCTGGCAAAAACTGAAAGATTTGCAAAAAGCCCTTCAGAAGCTGATGATCTCTTTTCCCTTGGAGAATTGTTAGCTATCATAATCAACAGACTTGATAATGAAATATTCATTCCCTAATATTGAAGCTGCATAGAAAAACACCTGAATCTGTCTACTGGTCTCTGGATGTATTATTAGAACCCCAAATATAACTGAACTTCATTCTGCCTTTTAGCTGAATCATTTCCTCCCTGGTAAAGTTTCTCCTATATTTCTTTTTATTGCATTTTTATTTTATATCTGTTTTTGCCATAAGTGCTAACACAAATTTGTCTGCTGCGGTAATGCCTTTCATTCATTGCCCTAAATATGTATATTTATTTTAAAAGAATGTCTGATAATGGTTTTATTAGTTGTTTTTAAATATAATTTTCATTTTTTCTGGATTTTTTACAAATAAGTATGGAAAATTCATATGTAAATGTGCATTTCAAAGTCATGTTTTAGACACTTTTTTTTCTTAAAATGTGAATTAACCCAATCCAAAATAAAATTGTCCCTTTATTAGGCCTACTCAGGGATCCAAACAATTTGCAAATCTCTCTATTAGCAAATATTTCCATTTGGGTCATTTAAGCTCCTATTGTGATGATCTGAAGTTGCAGGATTCTAATATGTCTGAAACATGAAAATATATAAATGAGATGAAGATAAGCCATGTTCTCCATCTCTTTCCTGGAACATGATGTTGTTTCTTTGAAGCTTTTCACTCCCATTGTAAGTGTAGGGGGTGGTCAAAACTTAGGAATTCAAAGAAACTGAAGAAATATTTTAGAGAATGGAAATAGATGATAGCATGTCTACTAGTCTTCTAACCAGAGGCAGATACATCTGGTACCAAATAATTAAAAGCTTCACCAAGGAAAAACACAGCTTGTCAAGGACTTGCACTTAATCCTCTTTTCTTACAGAATATTTGTGGGTTTTTCTTTTCCTTTTTTAAATCTTGGTCACCTCGCTGGATATGCTGAGTGCATATTACATGTGGAACACTTGGCTTAGCTTCACCAGATGGTTTCTACAGCAGTGCTACGTTGCCCCCATGAGACATAATTTGAATAACATAAAACAACGCTGCTTACAAATAACCAATCTCATTTTATGTGTTAAAGCAACACTAACATATTTACCATCTTAGCTCTCTAATTTATTACTACCATTACTACTGCCTATTGCAGCTGTTTTTCCTGTCACACCTATTATACGAGTTTCATCACAGTGGCCTATTATGCTACAGACATCTCCAGTGCCATCAGAATAGCAGGGTGGAAAGGAAACATTATAATATGAGGTTGTTTAGTTTAATCCAATGGATGTCCACTCTACTAAGATGAGTGGCCTCTGGAGTTATAGCAGGTGAATCAGACGCTAAACCACAGTCTCTCTTTTAAGCAAAGAGTCTTCACAGAAATGAGATTTGCAGAAAGTAAGCAGCTACATGGCATTCTTGTCCATATGCCATCACATCTATATTAGTTTTATGCAATGCAAACTTTTTATTATTGAAAATGATATAAAATTGTTTAATTGCTTAAGCAAAGTAATAATGAGCACTGTTAATAGTAACTTTTGGAAAATTCAGAAAACTAATAAATAGAGAATTAAAACATTTGTTTTGTACTTTCAGCAGAGGTAGTCCTTGACTTATAACCAGTTCTCACATGTATGACTGTCAAAGTATCTCCACAGTCAAATGATCAGAATTTAGGTGCTTGGCAACCAGCATATATTTACAATGGTTGCAGTGCCCAAAGGCATGTGTTCATCATTTCAGCACAAGCAAATGGCTAAATAGAACCTTTCCCCTCAATTACATTCAGTTTTCATCCTCCCACATGACATTCACAACTGAAATATATTATTAAAAATCCAGTTTTATTTTAAAATAAATTAACTGAACACTGCAAGGATGATGGGTTTTTTTGGTGAATGCTAGTGCCATAGGTTCTACTTTCAAACATGAGGCTTTTTAGTCCCATACTTATCCTAGATCAGGGATGTCCAAACTTGGGAACTTTAAGACTTGTGGACTTCAACTCCCAGAATTCCCCAGCCAGCTCTGCTGGCTGGGGAATTCTGGGAGTTGAAGTCCACAAGTCTTAAAGTTCCCAAGTTTGGACATCCCTGTCCTAGATCATCGACCCACTTCAAATCTTCCCAGATTTTATTTTCTTGCAAATGCTGTCTTCCAGAGAAATGGGATGGCATTGTCCACATCCTTTTTTAAAAGATAAAATACCTAATGCAGTTGTTCCACATTTTCCAATCTGGCCTTCTCCCTGCAGACTTCTCCCTATACATCTATGGGCAGCAGTGTTGGAGAAGACTGCACTAGTCCTTTTCAAATGTTTCAATGAGGTCACATTGTACTTTCAAACTTCCAAATTTCTGGTTAGATAGATTACAATAAAGAAGAGTTAACTCGTCAGGTCAAGTTTGCCTGGCTTATATGTTTTTAATAGAAACAAAAATGAGAACAAGGATTGATTTTTTTCAACAAAAGCAGATCAATCACTAATTATGAGTCATAATGAATTACATAATGCTCAAGAATAAGCCCCCAACTGAGTAAATAGAGATGATAGGGCTAAGAAAGCAGAAGGCAGGCAGAAGATTTAGGATTACATTCTTTCTCACAATTGGGAGGCTGGTAGTGACAATGGCTACTACCTCTTCTGCAATTATGCAGCTAGTGTTTGTCAAGATTGCGGCATTAGAATTGCCAGATATCAGTGTAGCTGATAGGAATTGGCCAGATTGTCTCTCATTCCACATATAGTCTATTCCTGAAAGTAATGGAAGGATGACATTTTCAATTACACACTAGACATTAAGAGAAGTTAATCATATGATTGCTTTGCCATATGTTCAGTTCTGCAGAGACCCACTTGGAGTATATGTTCAACATGTCATTTGGGCAGAAGAGAGACAATAGGTTTTTATTAGAATTCACTTATTATATTTTTATATCTTGTTTTTAGCCAAGATTGGTTCCCAAAGAAGCGTAAGGATAAAATCCACATGAACAGGCAGTATATTAGAGATAATTAGAGGTATTTATGGCAGTTTCTCTTGATTTTTGGCTATAGGTGCTCAAGGGAAGGATGAATTGCAGATGGTTTTGAGAGTTATGGGAGAGCAAGGTTAGCACTTCACAGAAACCAGTCTTTCTAAACTTTGTTTAGTTTTTGCACTGATAATTTAGTTTGCACACCAGGCAATTCTCTTTAGAATAGATGAAAGACGGTACACGGAGGTACCCCAAAAATTCCACCCGAAAGTGGCATTTTAAAAACCAAATCAAAGACAATCAAAGCCCTACCTCTGTATTTGTAAAACACAGGCTCAACATACACACAAAAGATGAGGCTTGATTTTGCCGTCATGACCATCATCTCGATCTATTAGAAGCCCTTCGAGATGACACTGGTGGTATATAGGGTAATAGAAGGAAAGAAAAAGCTGCTATTTTTATTAAATTTTATAAAACCTCCAAAAACCAGTGCAGAGAAATTAGAAGTTGTAAAACAAGGAGCATCTCTTTTTCTCAGTATCACTTCCAATCAAACAACTCATCCCCCCAGTAGACTTTGGATTCTGTAGACTACATCATTGATTTACTAGAAAGAGCAATGGAATAAATATATATTATTTCTACAAATTGGAGTGCCCTCCCTTGCAACACTACTTTTAGTCAGTCTCACATACATACAAAAATGACATTAACTTTCTCTGTTGAGATCATTGAGATCATTGAAGATGTTGCACCTGCTTTTTAAAGCAAGTCCACAACCTTTCCTAAAAATGTCCTTGTAATGCTATAGAAAATATTAAATTGAAATTAAATGGTTGGTTGGCTCAAATGCTGGAACATATCAGATTACATAAACACAAGCAAAACCAACTCATTTTAAGACTATGAGTGACAGTCTTGTCTCTCCCACCATTCTTTATGTAACATTTATAACATGAAAAAGGACACAATAATAGATTGTAAAGGATCAGAATATCCCTCTAAGATACTTGACAGTAAATGGCAGAATTGTTTATAAAAGTATTCTTGAAACACACATTATTTCCATGAGTTAAGGACAGAATTATGGCCAGCTTATTCTGAGCAGTGGTATTACTTGACATGTTGTGAAATGTCTATATACTAGATCTTTAGATCTAGCATCTGACTTCCCTACATGCTTTTTACATGCTTTCTTTCCTATTTCTCTTTTACTATCATAGGGCTGTGAAAGGCTATGAAAAGGCTGGCAATGGGTGAGCCAGCCAAGAAGATTTAATGAGGGACTGCATGTGGAAGCTAACTAACCAGTGGTGCCAGGCTTTTAATGCTTATGATTTAGATAGTTCTCTCTATAGTATTATAATATGTATAATAATATATACACTAATACACACACACACTGTTGTTTTTATTAATGTTGTTTTAATTGTTCACTGGGAGCTGCCCAGAGTTAAATATATGATGAATGGCTGTAGAAATGTTTCAAAGAAACAAATAATATAAACCCACAGCCTTTCATTGATGTGAGACAGAAGACAGATTTCTGTCTTCCTAGAAACAACTTTTTATTATTGAAAATGATATAAAATTGTTTAATTGCTTAAGCAAAGTAATAATGTTAATAGTAACTTTTGGAAAATTCAGAAAACTAATACATAGAAAATTGAAACATTTGGTTTGTATTTTCAGCAGAGGTAGTCCTTGACTTATAACCAGTTCTCACATGTATGACTGTCAAAGTATCTCCACAGTCAAATGATCAGAATTTAGGTGCTTGGCAACCAGCATATATTTACAATGGTTGCAGTGCCCAAAGGCATGTGTTCATCATTTCAGCACAAGCAAATGGCTAAATAGAACCTTTCCCCTCAATTACATTCAGTTTTCATCCTCCCACATGACATTCACAACTGAAATATATTATTAAAAATCCAGTTTTATTTTAAAATAAATTAACTGAACACTGCAAGGATGATGGGTTTTTTTGGTGAATGCTAGTGCCATAGGTTCTACTTTCAAACATGAGGCTTTTTAGTCCCATACTTATCCTAGATCAGGGATGTCCAAACTTGGGAACTTTAAGACTTGTGGACTTCAACTCCCAGAATTCCCCAGCCAGCTCTGCTGGCTGGGGAATTCTGGGAGTTGAAGTCCACAAGTCTTAAAGTTCCCAAGTTTGGACATCCCTGTCCTAGATCATCGACCCACTTCAAATCTTCCCAGATTTTATTTTCTTGCAAATGCTGTCTTCCAGAGAAATGGGATGGCATTGTCCACATCCTTTTTTAAAAGATAAAATACCTAATGCAGTTGTTCCACATTTTCCAATCTGGCCTTCTCCCTGCAGACTTCTCCCTATACATCTATGGGCAGCAGTGTTGGAGAAGACTGCACTAGTCCTTTTCAAATGTTTCAATGAGGTCACATTGTACTTTCAAACTTCCAAATTTCTGGTTAGATAGATTACAATAAAGAAGAGTTAACTCGTCAGGTCAAGTTTGCCTGGCTTATATGTTTTTAATAGAAACAAAAATGAGAACAAGGATTGATTTTTTTCAACAAAAGCAGATCAATCACTAATTATGAGTCATAATGAATTACATAATGCTCAAGAATAAGCCCCCAACTGAGTAAATAGAGATGATAGGGCTAAGAAAGCAGAAGGCAGGCAGAAGATTTAGGATTACATTCTTTCTCACAATTGGGAGGCTGGTAGTGACAATGGCTACTACCTCTTCTGCAATTATGCAGCTAGTGTTTGTCAAGATTGCGGCATTAGAATTGCCAGATATCAGTGTAGCTGATAGGAATTGGCCAGATTGTCTCTCATTCCACATATAGTCTATTCCTGAAAGTAATGGAAGGATGACATTTTCAATTACACACTAGACATTAAGAGAAGTTAATCATATGATTGCTTTGCCATATGTTCAGTTCTGCAGAGACCCACTTGGAGTATATGTTCAACATGTCATTTGGGCAGAAGAGAGACAATAGGTTTTTATTAGAATTCACTTATTATATTTTTATATCTTGTTTTTAGCCAAGATTGGTTCCCAAAGAAGCGTAAGGATAAAATCCACATGAACAGGCAGTATATTAGAGATAATTAGAGGTATTTATGGCAGTTTCTCTTGATTTTTGGCTATAGGTGCTCAAGGGAAGGATGAATTGCAGATGGTTTTGAGAGTTATGGGAGAGCAAGGTTAGCACTTCACAGAAACCAGTCTTTCTAAACTTTGTTTAGTTTTTGCACTGATAATTTAGTTTGCACACCAGGCAATTCTCTTTAGAATAGATGAAAGATGGTACACGGAGGTACCCCAAAAATTCCACCCGAAAGTGGCATTTTAAAAACCAAATCAAAGACAATCAAAGACCTACCTCTGTATTTGTAAAACACAGGCTCAACATACACACAAAAGATGAGGCTTGATTTTGCCGTCATGACCATCATCTCGATCTATTAGAAGCCCTTCGAGATGACACTGGTGGTATATAGGGTAATAGAAGGAAAGAAAAAGCTGCTATTTTTATTAAATTTTATAAAACCTCCAAAAACCAGTGCAGAGAAATTAGAAGTTGTAAAACAAGGAGCATCTCTTTTTCTCAGTATCACTTCCAATCAAACAACTCATCCCCCCAGTAGACTTTGGATTCTGTAGACTACATCATTGATTTACTAGAAAGAGCAATGGAATAAATATATATTATTTCTACAAATTGGAGTGCCCTCCCTTGCAACACTACTTTTAGTCAGTCTCACATACATACAAAAATGACATTAATTTTCTCTGTTGAGATCATTGAGATCATTGAAGATGTTGCACCTGCTTTTTAAAGCAAGTCCACAACCTTTCCTAAAAATGTCCTTGTAATGCTATAGAAAATATTAAATTGAAATTAAATGGTTGGTTGGCTCAAATGCTGGAACATATCAGATTACATAAACACAAGCAAAACCAACTCATTTTAAGACTATGAGTGACAGTCTTGTCTCTCCCACCATTCTTTATGTAACATTTATAACATGAAAAAGGACACAATAATAGATTGTAAAGGATCAGAATATCCCTCTAAGATACTTGACAGTAAATGGCAGAATTGTTTATAAAAGTATTCTTGAAACACACATTATTTCCATGAGTTAAGGACAGAATTATGGCCAGCTTATTCTGAGCAGTGGTATTACTTGACATGTTGTGAAATGTCTATATACTAGATCTTTAGATATAGCATCTGACTTCCCTACATGCTTTTTACATGCTTTCTTTCCTATTTCTCTTTTACTATCATAGGGCTGTGAAAGGCTATGAAAAGGCTGGCAATGGGTGAGCCAGCCAAGAAGATTTAATGAGGGACTGCATGTGGAAGCTAACTAACCAGTGGTGCCAGGCTTTTAATGCTTATGATTTAGATAGTTCTCTCTATAGTATTATAATATGTATAATAATATATACACTAATACACACACACACTGTTGTTTTTATTAATGTTGTTTTAATTGTTCACTGGGAGCTGCCCAGAGTTAAATATATGATGAATGGCTGTAGAAATGTTTCAAAGAAACAAATAATATAAACCCACAGCCTTTCATTGATGTGAGACAGAAGACAGATTTCTGTCTTCCTAGAAACAACATATATGTAAAAAAAAAAAAAAAAGCCCTGTTCACCCCTTTTGTGTAATTGCACAGCTGCAAGTTCCCCTCCTTCCCCCTTTTTACTCTTTTTCGTCTTTATGGTGACTTGGGGAGAATTTCAGAATTTTCAGGAGACTTGGAAGATGTGATTGTTGGGCTGCTGCACTATGAATCCTTTAAAAGCAGCCTAAGAAATATTTAAGATCTTAGTGTGGGAAGAACAGCTCTCCCAGGCATAATTTTGGTGCTGGTTGCAGCAGGGAGCGTATGCTGTGAGGAAAGTATTATTTTTCTAAATGGAAGGTGTCAGATGGTCACGCAATGTGACTGCATGTTCGAGATCACTGCCTCCCATCTGCAATTTGTGACGTGTGAAAGATTCTGCCCAAATGTGCTCACCAACTGGAAATCCTCAGCACTTTTTTTCCTTATCAGGAGAGACCAAGATAACCAATGGTTTACAGATCAGGGATCCTATCAAATTAATATCATTCTAGGATAAAATCTGCTTTAAATACAACTACTAAAAACTCCACTGAAGTTAACTAGTACATACAATCCATTCATCTGATTAAAAATCCCTCATAGTGAAACAAGGAAAATGTATTAAAAGATTTATAAGTCTCTTTTTTCAAAAGCAGATTTAATAGTAAATGGTATAGACACTAAAGCTGAACTGTTTAATTCTGTTATTTGCCAAGTTTATTAAAGGCATGTTTGGATTATTTTTTCTCTCTGATGATTTCTTCTTCAAAAACCAGTATTATTTAATTTCTGCCTATTTTCATTTAGTTAAATTTATCTGAATATGATTAATTTGGAGGAGAAAGTATACTGTAGATTGGCTTTTTGTTAAGACCATGCAATATTGTAGTGCAACTCTTTCCAGAGCATGTGGATTTGGATAATTCTTCTACTTGTCATGCTGATTGTAATTCTAGAGGTAATACTAATGGTAGTATATTATTTAGTATAATGGATAGCTGTATTTTCAGCTGGTTCAGCACTATTTGGCATTCTGCTATTTTGTTGTGTTGAACCAAAAATCTCTCCACACAAGATGCTCTACAAACTTTGCTCAAATCTTGGTATAAACATCTCAGGAATGGTAAAGATTCCAGGTTGCCTATTGTTTTTGCTTTCCTGTTTGGACCATAATTCCAGACTGTATATGGATATGGCAGCCCTTCCAGGTAAGCCAAATCAAAAACAGAGATCACAAGGATTGCAAGAATGCTACTTTATTGTTGAGTTGTATGTTATCAGAGCCTTGAAAGGGTGCCTAAGTTTATTTATGTTTCGTCTGATTCTAAACAAAATTAAGGTGTGGGAGGTTTTTTTTGTTTCTTTGTTATACTTCTATCTTAGTTAAAAAAAAATCTTTTGCCCAAATACCACCTTAATGATTCACTCCTTCCTTTCTAACAGCTCACCCATGTCTTCTCCAATATCAGCTCCAGATTCATTTATAGGATGTGATTTAAAGGTATTTTCTTATTGGAAAGTGTCTATATTTCTCTCACACACATATATAAAGAAGCACATGCTAAACTGGAGGACTATAGTCACTCTTTTAATCAGATATGTTGTGTGTTTATGAAGAAGGTAGCTTTAGGCATCCAGTTCAAGTCACAAAGCTATCCTAATGCACATGATATTACTTGCCATCCCAGAATATGTATGAAAGCAGTCATGTTCTTCAATTGTGGCCCTGTGGTGTAACACTTTAGTTGAAATGGTGCTTGGAGATTTAATACAGTAATCCCTCGTTTTCCGCGGCTTCAAGTTTCGCGGCTTCAGTGCTTCGCGGATTTTTAAAAAATACAGGGGGGAAAATGCATCGGTAGGAGGCAAGCGCCCCCTAGTGCTAAGCTTTAAACAATGTCCTCAACTCAAGTTTCCTAGCGAATCCTACTTCGCGGTTTTCCGGTTTTCGCGGAAAGTTCCGGTACCCATTAACCGCGGAAAACGAGGGATTACTGTATTATTAGAAATGACATAGTGCTTCTATCTTATATTTTGATGTTATAACTAGCTGAAGATGTAGTAGATACTTTTAATTTCGATACTAATGAATATTTAAACAATGACAAGTAGCTGACATACCTTTGTTAGCCAGACAGCTATACTATTATTTTCACTATTACTATCTTCCATTCTCTTTCATCAGAGAATGATTTAGTATTTTTTTGTGGTCAGTGGACAGGGAGAGCATGTTGTAGATTGGTTATGTTGCAGCAGCTCTCTAGGAATGGCTTCCCTACCCACTACATAGATGCTACAGAGCAGAGGTGGGTTGCTGATGGTTTTATTACTGGTTCGCAACCCACATGCGCTGTTCAATGTAAATTGTTCTTTGCGCATACGTAGAACAATTTACAATGAGCTGGGCATGCGCAGTCACTAAAAACCAAAATGGTGGCAGCCCAGCAGCGGCGAGGAAACCAGTTCAGAGCATGGCAGGCCTGGGTCACTGCTGGTTCTGCGACTCAGGCCTGAATTCCACTACTGGTTTGGCCAAACCGGGTCAAACTGGGAGCAACCCACCTCTGCTACAGGTGATTGAGGTCTACTCATACAGTACACATGTATCAAAAGGGAAGATTGCTCTCTGTCATTCCCTCACTTACCAGATGTTCTTTGTCAACCCCATTATTTCAAAAACTTTTTTTCTGAGAAGATGGCAAATTTTAAGCTAAAACACTTATCTTTTTTAAAACAGAAAGGACCTTAAGAGTTGATGTTTTCCAGACATATCTAGAGAAGAAAGAGCATGGAGATTTTTTTTAAAACCAATTACAAAAGTCCTGAGAGACAATGATATTAAGTATAATTGGAGACCATTACAGCAGTTGAAATTTATTTACAAGGGGAGAATGCAAACTATTACTTCGGAAACGGATGCAATAAGACTAATACGGGAGCTCGGGCTGATTGAGAAAGACGAGGATTTAACAGAAATTAAAGATCATATGCTTAAGATGGGTGGAATACAAGTGGAATCTCCAACATTGGAGGAAAAAGGAGCAGTTGGTGGCCAAGATCCTAAAAGTTTAAAACGGAAAGAAATCTCTCCGGCAATGTCCGAACATAAGAAAACCCGTGAAGAAACCAAGCGAGCGTCAGCCAAGGAGGAGGATCTTAGAAGAAAGCAGGAAGCTGAGTGCGGGGACAAGCCAGTGTTATCTTCTTTTTTTGAAAGTGGAATATAAGAACAACCCGAAAGAAATGACCCGATCATGGGCATGTTCCCCCCCCACACTCTTTATATAGAGGCGCAACTCGAATGAGGATGTGGGGGGTGAAGATTAATTGTTATTTGTTGTTGTTGTGTTTTAAGTTTGTTTTTGTTGTGTCTTATGTCTTTTTTTTGTATGTTATCTTCGTTTGGTGTTGGATGGGCACGTAAAGGAAGAGAAGGGGCTAGGATTAAAAAAGTTACCGCGTAAATGCGGTTTATAAAAATAATGACATGGAACGTGAAGGGCACAGGTAGCCAAATAAAGAGGAGGAGATTGGAGCTTAAAATTAAAAGGGACTTACCAGACATATTATTTTTGCAGGAAACTCATCAAAAATCTGAGGATTTCAATAGAATGAATATAAAGGGTATGCAAGTTTATGAAAAATCTTTTGGAACCTCCAAAGCTAGAGGTGTGGCAACATTGATATCAAATAGGATATATTTTGAAAAAAAAACAAGTAATTAGGGACGAGGAAGGAAGATATTTAATAATTATAGGGAATATTAACGAGCAAAAAGTGACACTGGTTAATTTATATCTACCAAATGAAAAACAAAAGGGATTCCTTGATAAAATAACTAAGATTTTGGAAACTGAAAGTGTAGGGAAAGTGATTGTGGCTGGGAATTTTAACATGATTAGAGATAAAATAGATAGCACTAACCCCACCCGCTTTAGAGAAACAAATAAAGGGGAAATTTTAAATAAATGGATGTTTCGAAATAGTGTGGTAGATGTTTGGAGGGAGTTGAAAGGTACTGAAAGGGTGTAAACTTTTTGCTCTAAGGTACATAATACATATTCAAGAATTGATTATATTTTTGTCTCTAAAGACCTGTTGAATAATATAGATAGAATAGATGTGGGAGTTTTCAAGGACTCCGACCATGCAGAAGTTACGATGGATATAGATTTTAATTTTAGAAAAAAAGAAAGAGGTTGGAGATATGATGGAAAATTGTTTAAAAAGGAGGAAGATAAAACATGGATACTTAAAAAATGGGAGGAAAGTTGGAGATTCAACGATAATGGAGAGGTTAAATTTGAAACTGTTTGGGACACGATGAAAGCAGTATTTAGAGGAGAAAGTATTAAGTTGTCAAGTAGGAAATACAGAGAATATAGAAGTAAAATGGAACAGGATACAAGACAGATTAAGGTATTGGAGAACCAATTTTTACTTACAAAAGATAAAAAATGCTTGGAGGAATTGAATTCACTAAAAACTAAACTGATAGAAGAAGATATAGAATTGGTTAAAAAAAATATAAGATACTTAAACAGGGATTTTTTTGAATTTAGTAATAAAAACTCTAGGTTATTAGCAAGGATGGCGAAAAATAAAAGTGAAAAGAGAGAAATCGGCTCTTTGATAGATGAAAAAGGTACAAGATGTTATAAGAGACTGGAGAAATGTGAAGTAGTTAGGAAGTTTTTTCAAAAATTATACTCAAAGAAATCAATTGATTTGGAAAAATTGAAAAATCATCTTGAAAAGTATGCTGTGAAAATAGATCAAACATATAAGGACTTGATGGAAGGAGATATTACACATGATGAGATTAACGAAATAATACAAGGGATAAAATTAGGGAAGACTCCAGGTGAAGATTGATTACCTGCTGAATTTTATAAAGATTTTAAAGAAATAATAATACCAAAATTGCAAAAATTATTTAATGGAATTTTACACGGTGGAGAAGTCCCGATGTCATGGAATAGAACGGTAATAACTATAATTCCTAAACCTGATAAAGATTTGGAGAGGATCGAGTCCTATCGACCCATTTCTTTAATTAACCAGGATGCCAAAATATTTACTGCCATTATAAGTAATAGGTTAAATAGATTTATAGATAAGTATATAAGCTATAATCAGGTAGGTTTTGTTAAAGGTAGATATATGAGTGATATAATTAGAAGAGTATTAAATATTATAGATGTAGCTGAGAGTAATGGCGATAAAATAGGTATAGTATCACTAGACATTTTTAAAGCCTTTGATTCTGTACAATGGGAAACTATTAAGGTAATTATCGAGGCATTAGGCTTCGGTAATAGGTTTATACATGTTATTTCAAAATTGTATCAAAAAAGTAGTGCAAAAGTGAAGGTGAATGGAATAATGACGGGAGAGATTAAATTGGAAGCAGGTACGAGACAGGGATGTCCCTTGTCCCCAACATTATTTTTATTAATTATGGAAGTTTTGACTAAATTGATAGAAAAAGATGAAGAATTGGAAGGGTACAAGGGATATAAGATAAATTTGTACGCGGATGATACCTTGATTATTTTGAAAGATATAGAGAAAGATTTGAAGAGGATAAATAAACATTTGAAAGAATTTGAAGAAATGACAGGCTTAAAGGTAAATTGGTCAAAATCTGAATTATTAATGAACAAAAATGATAAGGAGTGGGAGAGTATGCAAGAACAATTTGGGATAAGAATTAAAAATACACTGAAATATTTGGGAATAACACTTTCACTTAAAGTTAGAGAATTGAAAAAAATTAATTATGATGTGATGTTGGATGAAGTAGAGAAGAAGATAGATAAATATAAGGAGATAAAGTTGTCTTGGTTTGGCAGAATTGCAATGTGTAAGATGATGTTGTTACCAAAGTTTAATTTTTTATTTGAGATGCTACCATTAAATTTGACAGAGAAGGATATGGAAGGATATCAGAAGAAATTAGATAAATTTTGCAATGGTGGGAAAAGACCTAGATTAATGAAGAAAATGTGGTATCAAAATCAAAAGGAAGGTGGATTGGGAATTCCCAATCTACTTAATTATTATTGGGCCTATAATATTCGAACTGTAATAAAAATACTTAAAGGAGGAGATGGTCATTGGGGAGATCTAGAGTTAAAGGATATAAAGAGATTTGGCCCTACATGGTTTTTAGATAAAATAAAAACAAAAAAGGTAATTAACAGTTATTGGTTAAAGGGATTGAGCAAAATTTGGAATAAATTCGTTAAAATATTGATTCCGGATATATCCTTCTTGGGGAAGACACTTGGAAGTTGGCCGATTAAAACCAATATAAGTCGAGAGAAAGTAATTGAAGATGACAATATAGGAAGTATAGTAAATTGGTTAAGAGCATTAGAAATTGAGAGCAGAAAAAAAGAAATAATTGAAAAATTGGAACTGAATTGGTTTGAGAAAATACAGTTAGAAAAATGGTCTACGGAAGTAAGGGGAACATGTAAAATAGATAGAAATAAGACTGAATTTGAAAGTTTAGTATCTCAAATTATTAAGGATGAAATTGGGTTAAAGGGACTCGTTAGTAAGATATATAAGATTATAAACTTTGATGGAAACCCACAAATGATAATGAAGACGAATTGGGAGGAAGAGCTTAAGATTAAAATATTAGACTTGGATTGGAATGTGAATTGGAAAAGTCGAATTATGAGGATTATGTCTATAAGGATCAAAGAGCATAACTTTAAGGTTGTTTGGAAATGGTATTGGACTCCATTAAGGTTATCATTGATGGATAAAAAAATTAGTAATAAATGTTGGAGATGTAATAAGGAAGTGGGAACCTATGAACACATGTGGTATAAATGTGGAAAAATTAACAAGTTTTGGCAACAATTGGAGGAAATGATGTTTGAAATGATGAAGAAAAGAATAACTTTGAGATCAGAATCTATATTACTACTGATAATTAAGGATTTAGAATTAACAAAATATGAGAAAGAATTGATTAGAATTATGATTATAATAGGTAGAATTATAATAGCAAGATACTGGAAAATAGAGGTAAATATCAAAATAGAAGAGTGGTATTGTGAAATGTGGAAATTAGCTTTAAATGATAAAATGACATGTGATATTAAATTCAGAGAGGGGGTCTATAAAAAAGACATTTTCTGGAAGATTTGGAACCCATTTGTGGACTATGCGCTTGGAACTTTGGATGCCTCGACACCTGTACCCAGAGAACGCGGATTTTGGAGATCTTAAAGACAATTGAAGATATCCAAAGAACCAACTCTTCCTTTCGTTTTGTATAGCACTGGGTGGATTATTGTTAAAAAAAAAAAAGTAAATTTTTATGTTTATATGTATAACTTGTGGAAAATTATAATAAAAATAAAAAAAATAAAAAAAAGGAATTACAAAAAAAAAAAAGAGTTGATGTTTTGTTCTGTAATATGTCAGGAGGTTTTAACTACTCCCCAAACCATACGCTAGAAAAATTAGAATCCCAATATATTAGCAACTTTTTAAAAACATGATTGCATTTTTATTTTATTGATTCCTACTGTGTCCTGAAAATTAGTAAAAATGCTAACATTTGGTCAAGTGGCTAGTCAACAAAGTCAACTTTTTGATTACTACTTGTACCATGCATGGTAATAGCCATATTAATTTAGTTAAGATAGTCAAATGAGTATTTTTAAAGACCAAAACTGTAAGAGCTTGTAACATTGCTGGTGAATAATATTTGTTTATATTGTTTAATGCTTTGGAACATACTATACTCCATCCAGTATGCGCACACATCCAATGAGCATGAGCAAACCAACTGTAATGCTGGCTAGAACCCACCCCTGGATTGCACCTAAGATTCCGATTATTATTGAGATCATCACTGCTTCCTTTTGACACAATTTTTTAACTTCTATTTGCAATTCTTAATATTTTGAGATATTGTCCAGTTTTTTTCTTCTACTATGCTGTCTAGAGATATTGCAACATCCACTATCCAGACAATTTTATCTTTCTTATTGACAATTGTTAAATCTGGAGGTTATGTTGGACAACCTAATCTGGAGGTTGTGCTTGTGTGTTTGAGTCCTAGAGCATTTTGGTTCTTCATTTTCTATTACTTGTTCCAACCAGATCTTGCTCACAGACTAGTGGTGTTTCTTGCAGATTCTAATGCACCAATAGAAAGTAGAACAGTTCCTGCAAAAGCTAAAATACATAAAATATTAACTTTCTTCCTTACTTTAAGAAAGAAAAGAACAATATCCCAAACACCCTTGAAATTCTGATCCTGCCCACTGGCTTTAATGACATCACTCTCTTGCTTAATTTAATCATTGTTTAAAAACAAGAACATCTATGTTGTCAACTGTGAAAAAGTTGTCTGCTTCATGTTTAGCATTTGAGTTTGGATGACAAATCTTGACAGGTGATTATAACCCTGGATTTAAAGAAACTGTATTAATTTAGAAAAACAGTTGGACTTTGTAGAGGGCTGAGTCTGGGAAAACTCTTTTTGTTGAATTATTAATACTTATAAAAACACATGTTTTAAAAAGAAAATGAAAAAGCAAAGCTGCACCTTAGAACAAGACTATCTGTTGTCTTTTTTATTACCTAATACCGCCACGTCAAAGAGAAGAGCATCTACCAAATGTTGCATGAAGCTCTTAGGAGGGGATTTTGAAAGAAGAGTTTGCATTGTTCAGAAAGTCACTCAAGCAGAGTGAGGGTGGAATTCCATCTGTTCAGTTCAGTTCAGTTCAGCGAACCGGGTTTCTTTGAATGGTTCACTAAATTATGACTAACTAAAAATTACAGTTAATGTGCTTTAAAAATCTTGATCTGCATGACAAGATCATCTTATTGCTTGTTCTTTCTTGCCCTTGAGTTTATCACCTCAGAAATGTCTGTGTGTGAGGAGGAATGTAGGCAGAATAGTAGAAACATACGGGTTCCTTTCTGAGATAATTTACAATGTATTGGATAGTATCTTGTGACAGTTCCAGTTACTGTTATTTCAAAGCAGTATCCTAACTCTGGGCTCAGTTTTTAAGAAATCAGTCTGATCTTCCAGTAGCATCCTGGACATATATAAGATGTTTACCTAATTGTAGATTTGCCTCCTGAAGGAGTCTACCTTCTTGCTGTTTATCAGCCAAGTAAATTAGTTGATGGTTTCTCTCTAAAACAACCTTGATTTTTATTAATAGAGTGACGGCTAAAAGATGAAAACAATCTTTTGAGTTTTGGCTTCTAGGAAGCTGGGACATTATATTTGGCACGAACTGAATGTATCTTCATTGAGCAGAATACAGCAGGATATGTAATTTTCCAGGTCAACTTTTTCTAAGAAAGCAAATATGCCACAAATGTTATTAGGTTTCTCCAATTCAGTTGTTCTGCCTTGATAATGAGCAGTGGCACCTGGGATAATTAGATTACTTAAAATCAAAGCAATATATTGATCAAGAATATAAAAGTTAAGTTTCAAGTGAGTAGTGAGTCCAACCAATGCAAACCATGCCTTTTTTCAGACTATGTTTCTTAGGTCATATCTCTTTTATGAAGAAGGATAAGGTTATGACTGTATAACCATCTCCCCTTCCCCTTTTTATAGAAGTAATGAAAGAAAAGGCATTACTCACAAGCTTACCATTCACAAAATGTCAGGAAAAGTGTTAGAAAGAGCAAAACCTAATTCCTTCTGTTTCACCCAGCTTCAGCACAATGGTACAGTAGTGTTGACTAAGGAACCTCACTCAGAAAAGGAGGTTCTGAGATTGTGGGCTCCAAAGCTCTTAATTAGAGTGGCTTTTGATGGGCTGGTTCTTGTTCAAATCCAATATTGACCCAGGTTCCAGTATTGGATCTATCTGTCACATAACTTTTATTTCTGATCCTTCTGATCTGGCTGGTTCCTCTCATCTAGTCAAGATGAGTTACATGGGATAACATCAGTTTTATCTATCTTTGCACCAATGCAAAATATTATAAGATACATTAAATCTTATTGTAAGTAACTATTGTAAAAAGATGAAATAATCTGCCTACTTTTTAAATCTGGGCTGTTTTGCCCTACATGGTTTGTGAAGGTTTTTTCCCCATTCTCTTTTCTTTGCTGAGCAAAATGTCTACTAACATGCACCACCATACATTGTTCTTTAAATTCTCACATTGAATATGATGTAAGAAAGCAGGGTATCAGTTATTAAATAAGTAAACTATATGATTGGAACATTCATAGTACTATCTGTTTGTAACTTTGGCAAATATGAAATTTATCTTCTGCACAAACCAGGTGTCCTTGACTAATCTTTCTCTAGTTAATTCAGTGAGGTATAGTATAGTATAGTATAGCATAGCATAGCATAGCATAGCATAGCATAGCATAGCATAGCTTAACCTTAATCCCATTTTGTGCCTGAAACTTTGATTTCAGGTCCATGTTGATTTCTAATCCAGATGTGTCAATTGTAAATGCATAAAACATGTCACATTCTGAATTGGGGTAATTTTTCATTTCAGCGCTAATACACATATAATGCTCATCTGCCTCATTGTCTTTTGGCACCTGTTTCTCTCAGATTCTGGATCAAGAGTGAGACCTATTTGCCTGAAGCTTGTACAAAATACAGTAGATACATTTTATTGACTACCCGTAGAAAATGGACTCTATTCATGAGCCTATGGGTTTTGTTGTTCCCAGAGACTGACTTCACATACATACTAATACGTTTGTTTCCTCCATCCCTGCAAGATTTGCTTTACCAATGTGTAGAGTGAAGTGGAACCATCAGGCAATGTCTTAGGATCATGAAAAAGTTAGCATCTTGCTGGTCTCTGTGTATCTATCTACCATTTACCTATCATCATCAATCTTATTATCAAGAAATAGGAAGAGACACTTGTAAGGGGTGTTATTATTATTATTTTTTTAGTCTCAGACATTACAATCATTTGCCTGGCCTAGGATCCTATGCACCTTGACTTCAAAGGAAGACAGGCAGAATGCTACTGCTGTTTTGCCGCTGGCAAGAAAATCTCTTGAGCCAGCCCAGCATTTCCATGGCTAAAACTAATGATGCTACTTTGTCCTCTTTAGCTTGCCTTCTTATGAATGTGTCAAGTTTCAGTCCTGTGGTGACTGATGTGGTACTAAGAAAGCACAAAGTTGCTGAGTGGGCATCTCAAAGCACAGGGTGAGAATCTATTTCTATTACTTCTCTTCTTCTGTGCCCATCATCTTTGCAGGGGGAAAAAAATCCCTCTAGCTTCCTATTGGATTCCAAGTTTTTTTTTAATAGCATCAAGGGCCCTTCATTATATATCGCTCACCTACATCTGTCGGGGTTACTCTGGAGAACATAATCTCACAAACACAGGATAATGAAATGCAATCTTCTTTGCTTATCTATCCCTGCATGGTGGAGTAATGTTAAGTTCTCAATGCAGAATTCTGTGAATATCAGTAATGCCGATTTGGCTTTCAAAATAGCGGAAGGAAATTCCCAAGAATCACATCCAGCATTTTAGAATGGGCTGTCTCATTTGATCTAAGATCAAGGCCTCCCTTGGATTTTGCATATACTGTACTTGATAGGTGAAAAAAAAGTTTTTTTCTAGTAGAGAATTCTTTGACAGTAGCTCTCCTCTAGAGTATAAGTTTGGTGTTGTGGTTAGGCACAAGCCAAGTGAAAGGCTTTGGACCAGTCACTCTCTTTCAGCCCTAGGAAGAAGACAATGACAAATCACTTCCAAAATGCTATCAAGGAAACTACAGGGACTTATCCAGGCAGTGGCCAGGTGTTAACAGTGGCTCAGAGGTGTCTACTCTGGCACATACAAATATTTCTGTAGAGATCAGTTGTTCAACAGATGTCGTTGTTGGAAGATTGATTCTGTTGGAAGATTGATTTTGAGAATCAGTGCTTACAAGGCATATGAAGAGATATCCCCTCTTAAAAACATAGCAACTAAAAATTATTTAGCAAGTTAATAATATTTGATGCAAGTGATTTTAGCATTCTTTGCTAGGAACCAGGTTGACCTGATCATTATCATTTAATATCTGAGATTCTTCGATATAGACTCTATCGTGTTTACCAATCACTACCCCTTTTGGTCCAACATCATGTGTTGACAAATCCTGGTGCCATTTAAAACACAAAAACAGATTATGAGCTCTCTACGTTGCCAACTATATGCTTAGAAATCTATGCAAAATTGCCAGGAGACTAGGCAGATTCAGTAGCACCAATTAGCACACAATGACAGGCTATTCTGTTTGGAATAATGAACATATGTGCTTTCAATTGAACAGTTTTTCACTGGGCATCCCTATTTCTTATTTAACAGTTTAATGTATTAGATTCTTCTAGAACAAATATTAGAGGTATAGTGACAGAATCTTGCAAGTTTGATTGTGCTGCATTTCCTCCTTCTTATAGTTCAGTTAACTAGGGAGGCATCTGTCTAGCACTTTCCAAATGTTATGTTCCTGGTCTGGGCTTAAAAATGCTCCAGCCCCTTTTGCCTTGGCAATGCTTCCTGCATATCTGTCAGGGTCATCTGTCTTTTCTCCATACATACCTACACTGGCATCTTCTCCATTGAGATACTAATGGAGCTTATTTGATATTTTCAGTTTGATATTGAAACATGATTGTTTATAGAGGTTTATCCAAACCGATTTGCTGATGCAATTGAATTTTCCCTAACCAGGAGTCCCCCAAATTTTGGACAACAATTTCCAGAGTTCCTAGCCATATATTGCTTGTGTGCTAGCCCAGGTTAAACTAGGGAGCAGAAAGCCCTGTTCTCGATGCAGATAATTAAATTTCCCCCAATGAAAAGAAGCAAATATTGCAATTTTCAGAATACAGTTTTATTTTGCTTTTTATTCTTTTATTTTGCAAACATTGGTTTTGCCTAATGGGAAAAAAGAAGCAAGGACTCCTTTTAAGAAGGAAGTAAGCCCTCAGGTTCTTATTTTTAATCAGACAATTCTTGCATTCGTCAGCCAGGGAACCAGATAAAAAGAGCCAGTTAACATGCTAAAGGTCAGAATTTCAGAAGTGCTGCTACAAATGTGTTACAACCAACTATTAATTCGGCTTTCTTTTTTAAAGGGTCTGGTCATGTCCAAGGAGATGCCAGGTACATTTTTCTTAATGTATAAGCACAAGTTACACATAACAACCTAACAACACAATACTGCCTCTTTAATGCTAATCTATTCCTTGCAATCTACTAGATACATGTAGAATCATTGGTGTGTATCAAGAGAGCAAAATCAGATTCTGAAAAAATCTGAAAGGATGCACTAGAGTGTACATAATAATGTATTTTAATCTGTCAGGCCTTAAAATTAATCATGAATTCCCACAGAGATTTTAATAATTTTGAGATGATGGGGGAGGGTGTGTATGTATATGCGCGTATTCATCCAGTGATATTTTTGGATGAAGTTCTTAAAATGCAGCATGTGAAAAGGTGGAAAAGATAAAGAAAAAAGCATTTTTCCATTACTTAGTTGCATAAAATACACTTATAAACAGGTATATTTAATTGAGTGTATTTTTCTACTCTGGACCTAATGGTCTAACAGAAAGATATCACAAAAACAAAGCCAGTCAGGTAATAAGGTTGACCCTCAGCATGAGCCATAAGCAATGCTGTGTGTGTGTGTGTGTGTGTGTGTGTATGTATGTGTGTGTGTATGTGTATATATATGGAGACAACCCCCAAAAACCGAGACACAGAACAGGACAACAGCATCGCCTTCCTCCCTTACATCAAAGGCACCACAGATAAAATCAGCAAAATTCTCCACAAGCACAATATCAAGACAGCGTTCAACACAGACCAAAAAATAGCTAACATCCTAAGAAACCCCAAAGACCACATCCAACTAGAAAACCAAGGAGTCTGCAAAATACCATGCAAAATCTGCCCTGCAACTTACATAGGACAAACTAATAGAGAATAAAGGCACATATCGCAGAACATAAGAACGCAGTAAAAAAACAACTTACAACTTTATCCCTCTACCAGCACTTTACAGCTATAGGACATGAAATTGATTTTGAAGGACCCAAATTAATCTCCAAAATGGAACAGCTCAACAAGAGAATAATCAGAGAAGCCATCGAAATAGAGAAACACCCCCACAACATGAACAAACGTGATGATACCTCCCGCCTACCAGATAATCTGGAAACCAGCACTGGCCAACAGATGAGCCCCACCCACCACCCAGGCCGTTACAATATGAATGAACAATGAACACACAGATAGCACCAATCAGCACCAATCTACCAATCATGATACTACTACACAGCCAATCAACCCACTCACAGCAACAAAACCAGCACTCCCCCCCCCAACCAAGACTTATAGAAAGACGGCAGCTCCGAAGCAACAGAATCCAGCCTAAAGATGGCGAGTGAGACCTCGCCGAAATGTTGCCAAGACAATCTCAATCGTACACGGGAAAAGACCCGAACACAACAAGACAAGCCTGTGTGTGTGTGTGTGTTTGTGTGTATGTATATGTATGTATACCTCCTGCCTACCAGACATCTGGAAACTAGCACTGACCAACAGACGAGCCTCACCCTCCACCCAAGCCATTGAAATTCAAAATAAGGAGAAACATACAAATAAGACCAATCAGCATCAATCTATCAATCATGATACAGCTGCACAGCCAATCAACCCACTCACAACAACAGAGTCAGCACTCCACCCCCACCCCCACCAAGATTTAAGGAAGGGCAGGACCTTCGTAACCACAGACCGAAGCCTGAAGATGGCAAGTGAGATCTTGCCGAAACGTTGCAAAAACAATCTCATGCTTACACGGGAAAACACCCGAATACAAGAAGACCAGCATACCTACACCTGTGAAAATCTATGAAAACACACACACACACACACACACACACACACACACACACACACACACATACTAGCTATACCCGGCCACGTGTTGCTGTGGCCCAGTCTGGTTAAATGGCCAACCAATCTGTGTTTAGATCTACACCTGCACACATACACACAACCACTATATAACCCCCAACCTACTTACCTACGGTATTTCTCCCTCTCTGTCTATCCCTCTACTTACCTACCTACTGTATTTCTTCCTTTCTCCACCTACCTACCTACCTACCTACCTACCTACTGTATTTCTCCCTCTCTATCTATCCCCCTATCTACTTACCTGCCTACCTACTGTATTTCTCCCTATCTATCCCTCTACCTACCTACCTGCCTACCTACCTACCTACCTACCTACCTACCTACTGTATTTCTTCCTTTCTTCCTCTATTTACCTACCTACTGTATTTCTCCCTCTCTATCTATCCCTCTACCTACCTACCTACTGTATTTCTCCCTATCTATCCACCTACCTACCTACCTACCTTTCAGTGTTGGGGCATTCACAACTTCTGGAGGCAACTTCTGTTCCACTGGTTAATTGTTCTAACTGTCAGGAAATTCCTCCTCAGTTCTAAGTTGCTTCTCTCCTTGATTAGTTTCCACCCATTGCTTCTTGTTCTGCCCTCCAGTGCCTTGGAGAATAGCTTGACTTCCTCTTCTTTGTGGCAACCCCTGAGATATTGGAAGGCTGCTATCATGTTTCCCCTAGTCCCTCTTTTATTAAACTGTATTTCTCCCTCTCCCTCTCTTTCTATGAGCCACCTGGGAGTTCGCTATCTCAGTGCCTTCTTTTGACCCTAAGAGGCCTCCATATGAGGCCTCTTCCAACAATGACTGTTGAAAAGCAGCCTGATGGGCGGGGCTACAGGGAGGTGAAAACATGATCAGTGGGTACATTTTACATTTGTGTACCTTGCACATGACACATGTGTGCTAGGCACAAAATGAGTATGTATTCTATTATCGGAAGTCCTTGGGAACATTGTGTCAAAATTTGAGGTAAATCGGTGCAGTAGTTTTTGATATTAACTGCTTCGTACAAACTATTTTACATTTTTATTTATATAGATATAAAACAATTCTTCTTTCTCAAGTAAATGTGAAGTAGACTTGAACATCTGCAAACCATAGAATTACGAATGATATACATTAGCCAGTGTCCATGGTAGAACCTTGAGTTGCTATAATAAAGATGTTTGATATAAATGTTACTATAAGTGTGTAACACAGTGCCTTCCATCTTGGCCAGGATATCACTGGTAGCAAATGATGGAATAGATGCAAGGGCACCATTCACTCTTTTTTGAATTTGCATCTAAAATCTTCAAATGGCACAGGATAACTCTCAGTCCGGACTTTCCAATGTAGCACTTGCTGAAAATGTATTGCAGCACATTTAAGAACAACATCTTCAGTATAATTAGTGCTAGACAGATTTTCTCCCCAAATTTGATCAGCTATTTGGACTTGGAGAGAGCAGTCATACATAACCCATAATACATAGCATTTCTGTTGCAAAGGAAACTGAAAAAATGACAAGCACAATTTACTGTCCAACATTAACCTACAGACTCTAGGTACAATTATTGGAGTAATCCATTGTTGTGTTCATTCATTGGTTATTCTGCTTCTCCCTAGGAGCTTCTGGCAATATATACACAATAAATGTATGACAGATACTGTAGCTGATAATTAAAATTAGAAAGCATATTGTATGGCTTTAAAAACTGTTTGTAAATAAGAGTTTGCACAGCTAAATTTGTTTTGCATGTCATGCCTATAGTATCTTTGCCACAGTCATAATTTGTACTGCTTTCTTTCAGTCTCTATCTCTAATGCATAGCCCTTCTTTGAATGATGGCATTCTTTTATATGATCTAACTGCCAATTAATATTTAATTTTAGAACAAACACGGGATATATTAAAAGTTTCCAACTATTGTATTAATAGTATTTGAGTTGAGATTTTGTTTTCTAGCCTCAGTGGTTGGTGATATTTCTGACAGGAGCACTGAGGTAGGGGTGGAAAGAACTGAAGTGTGTCTGATACAGCAGTTTCTCTTCTGTATCACAGCTTTATTTTATTTTTTTATGAGGCTGTTGCAAATTGATGTCTTCTGATATCCAGTTCAATAAAACATTGTAGAAGTGGATTAGAAATTGATGGGATAAAGAAAAAAGGAATGAAAGGATATTCATGGTAGAAGTTACTTGTGGTGCTTTCCATCTATACATTAACCAAAATACCTAACGGAGAAGCTTGAGGGAAAAGGGTTAGTTTTTTTGAAAATTTAATTTTATTTAAATGGGCATTCAGAACCATATAGCCTCTGCAAAGCATCTATGATGGCCCACCCCAAATTTTAAATTATGGATTCAAGTGAATAATGTCCAAATAGTCATTGGATTTGTCTTGATTATTTATTTTCTGCATTTTAAAAAACCATTGTCTTAATGGAGAAAAAATGGCTTTCAAACGTTTTCTGAAGGGGTTCCAGGTTCTAAAATACAATGTACCTACAGTGTTTGTCAGATGAATACTTTCATCAAATACTCAGTTCTCAGACTGAAGCCTTTATGACTGCCCATAGTTCAATTAAATCTCATTGACAATACATTTTTTCTTATGAGATTTTGAAGTCTGTGAAGCTAGCTGCCAGATTATGAAAAAAAGTTATAACTGAAAGCAAGAATAACAATACTAATGTTCTTTATTACCTCATAATGATTGCTAAATTTCAACAATGGCACCAAGACTTTTTTAATTTTTTTAAAATGTTTTCTAAGAATGAAGTAAAAAAAAACCCATACCTATTTTCCTGTGGGAAAGGGGAAAAAAATCAGAAAATTAAAAGAAAAATGTTGGCACAGTGTTAAGCCAAGTTAAGCCAATATTAAGCCAGTATAGACATTCTTACAGTTGAAACCACCTGAATCCCCAGTCACACTCAAGTTGGCTCCACAAAAACTGACTATTGTCCATAAAGGGCTATATAGTTTCTTTACCTTGTGCAGTTGGAATCTGAAAAGATTGTACTTCAGGAAGGGTAGTGAAACAATTATTATTATTATTATTTATTGCATTTCTATACCGCCCTATCTCCCGACATGGGACTCAGGGCGTTGCACAGGAACTATAAAATATAAAAAAGTACAAACAGTCGAAATAATTAAAACTAAGATTAAATAGAATTTGGCCCGTGCTAAGAACATTAATTAAAACCCAGCTAAAAAGTAAAATAACTATACCAACTATGCAAAGCCGGCCAAATGAAAGAAGTATGTTTTTAATGTCCGATGGAAGAGGCGAAGGTCTGTGATTGTACGGAGGTCTGGGGGGAGGTCGTTCCAGAGGGCGGGACCTGCCACAGAGAAGGCTCTTCCCCTGGGAGTCGCCAGCCGGCATTGTCCGGCGGACGGCATCCTAAGGAGGCCCTCCCTGTGGGAGCGGACAGGTCGAATGGAGGTTACAATAAAGATGTTATAATAGTACTATTCATAGACACCAGAAAAATATTTGGCATGTAATGGTTTTTGGATCTGGCACTAATTTTCCCCAACCTGACACCCTCTGATTTGTTGAGAATTCCATTCCAGAATTCCTAGAGAATAATTTTGGAAGGCATTTAGGTAGTTGCTGTCAAGTTACTTTAAGGTCTGAGGATTGTGGGAGACTGTAGAGTCGAAGCAAGAAAATGCTTCGTATCTACAATACTCTACATGCATGTTACTGGTGTGTGTGTGTGTGTGTGTGTGTGTGTGTGTGAGTGAGTGTGTTTGTGCAGGCATACTTATATACACTGAAGGGGCCACAGCATCTTCTTTTCTCTTGGAAATCCATACCTGCATTAGAACTTTCTGTAACCAGAGCACAGTGACATAATTAAACAGTTAGCACAATAGATTAGACCTAGGCTAAATTAGTCATGTTTCCATTATAAACAGGAGGGCAAGTTAATCATGAACTTACATTTACTGATGTGAAAAGATCAAAAGCTTTAATAAGCCTGGATCCAGGCTATGGATCCAAGCCTGGATCCTGTCTATTCTTTGAAACTGCTTGTTCTTAAAGATGTACTGAGCTTTTGCACTAGCTAATCACTTTATCCCCCATCTTGAATACTTTGTCCAATGCAGGTACCATACTTTGAGAAGTATTAAGGAGGATTATTTGTGGTATAAACAAAACAAAACATGTTATATGGAGAAAGATTGTGGGAAATGAGTAAATTTAATCTTGGGAAGAATGAGTAACAAGTCTCTTCAAGTAACTGAAAAGGGTGTCTGTCACACAGAAAAAGGCTATGACCTGTTGTCAGTCATATCAAATTACAAGACATGGAACAATAGACATCTGATTCCAACAAAGTAGTAGGAACAAATTAAAAACAGTCAGGGAACCAATAACATAGGAAGGTAATAGCTCCCTTTCACTGGTTAGTTCAAGCTGAGGCTGGACATGTAGTCCCCAGGCTGGGCCACGGCGTTGTAGAGAAAGAGAATATTCATTACAATAGTTACTTCACTTGTATTTTTATTTCATTTTGTGAGGAATAACCGAAGTGTGTCTGACACACTATGTGCTACAGTGCGTATTGACATATAAAGTATGGGAAATATTGTGAATGTGAGGACAACATTAACACTTTAATTAATCAGTGGAGGAAAAGCTGAGTCTCAAGTACCACAGTGTGGTAGCTGCAGCATACTTTTGGTACATTCATAATGAAACAAAATATAATTGCTATGTAATTAGAGTTTAAGACCAAAACAATTTCTTAATCAGTAATTATGAAAATAATGTTAAATTATTTTCATTAATAAATGGTTTGCAATTAACACGGTTTTGGATTAATGTGGTATTTACAGCATTACTAAAACTTGGTTACTTCAATTAAAGACCAATTTAATCAATGCTGGGCTGTCAAAATACCCTCTCTGTTTAAATGCCCACGCACAGGCAAGTATCTCTGCCAATTATCTAAGAGTCTTGGTTGTTCATTACCAAAATCAAATATCCAACCATGACAGAATGAATGTTTCTTTGCCCTTCATTATTTCCATGTTTTATAATCTCTTTGTCTAGTAAAAAGAAAGAGAACAGAGATAAGAATAGCAATGCATGAAATACGGATGGACATATAAGGCAAGAATTAGTTGTAGATTTTTTTAGTGACTGGTTAAATCTTTGCTATATATGAATGTTTATATAAGTTGCTGAGTAAATAGATGATTAAGTTGTTTTATATCCTCAAACAACAAGAACATATTTTTTCTGGTGTGGTGGGTGGTGGTAGAAAGCTCTGAGAACATGAAACTAATGTGCAACAAGAGGGTGTCATTCAAAAGCTGATGGCTGACATGCCTGGATGAAAATATACTTCAGTTTAAGTCAGGTTCCTTAGGGACCTTGGAATTCTGAGGTAAAGGTCTTGAGATCTTCCTAGGCATCTGTTTTTCTCTGAGGTTGGTTAGTTGCTATGGAGCTTAGAAAATTCAATACAAAAAGAGAATGCCGCAATCCTCCACCAATGCAAAATCAATGTGTAAGATTATCAAATATGTAGGTTGATTGGGCAGCTTAGCTAAGTATTTGCTAAAAATCTTCTTGCAGTTTTCTCTGTGTGTAAGAGAGAGAGAGAGAGAGAAGGCGAGAGAGATTATTTCCCTCCTATTTATAGTCCTATTTTATTTTATTTTATTTTGTTTTGTTTTATCATTATTATTATTTATCTTGTATAATTATATTATTTTGAGGCCTATTAAAATTTCTTTCCAAAGTTCTTCCCAAACATTGTTTTCACCAGTTCTTCTTTGAGACTCGGGGGAACTATATCATGAGAAGTTTTGATCTAGGCATTTTGCATTACAAGGGTTACAAGTGAAACCTAGTTTTAAGGGGCAAGAACAAACCTCAAGTGGATGGTACAGAGGCAAAATAGAAGCTATGGCTTATTTATATCTTGAGTAGAGATAAAAGAAAAAAGTGATTGACATCTTAATGTGAAATTCCGCAGTTCTACAAATTCAAATCAATTAACTGAAATACAGCTATCCATCAAATCTACAATTTTCAAAACACATATAAATAGAACTTTCTAGGAGAAAATAGCTACATTAATGAAAATAATACATATAGTATAGTGTAATAGGAAATATTGTTTGCCAAAATACATGTTAGAGGGAAATAGTTATGTAAATACTGGCAGTTTTTCATGTGCTCATTCAGAAGTGGGTAAGGATTAGATTAACACAAGAAAAATGAATAATTGACAGAAATTGAAACTGATAAATTTGTCCATCCTTAGTCTTGAGCTATGAATCTCTGAAGCAATAAGATAACTCAAAGAAACCGACTTACACATTTTGACTCTCAGAGTTTCTGCAAAGCTGTTTGTTCTTTAAAATATCAAACAGATTTTTGCTTAGAGGAAGCCAAGACAAGGCAAACAGCAAATGAGATACTATCAAAATAATGTTTACAAATAAATAAATCCTGCTGAATTCAGTAGGACATATCAGCTACATAACATATACAGGCTCTAAAAAGACAGAAATTATAAATGTTGTATGACAAAAGATAAATAATGATAATTGAAAAACATGGGGAAAATATAAATGACTAGAAAAAATGTATCAAATTAGCATGGATTTATATTCTTTTTTTTAAAGTATCTTAAAAAAGGGAAGAAGTGAAAGAAAGAGGGAAAAAGAAGATAAGAATTATGCAAATAGTGTTTATTACCCAGATATATTTAATATGTAGACATGAATGCAAGTCCTTTGATTTATAGTTTATATTTGTCTTAGAGATTCAAAAATCTAATGGAAGGAAGGAAAAAAGGAAGGAAGGTAGGAAGGAAGTTTTTTGAAATGTAAATGGACTTTAAATCTATCACCAAGTCTGATCATTAGCTTCAATTCAAGGCTTAAGAATAACAGACTTTTTAAAGAAATGTAACTATTCAACAGTTGAGAAAGCCCAAGCTTCCTGAAAGCTAATGGGCAGAAATGCAACAGAGGCCTAACTTGGAATTTTGAACTGTTGAGGTGGTCAACATAGTTCAGTATTGCCTTGCACAGAGAATTCAACTGCATCGATCTCATGGAGACACGGACATCTGTTTGTCTGTGTGGCAGCCAATCTCTTGTTGGCAAAGGCAAGGGAATATCCCAAAGCTTCACGGAAAGGCAAATAAAAGAAAACAAATGATTCTCAATTCAGCCCATCTTTACTCAGCTTCATCCCACAGTGTGTTAATTAGATGAGCAGATGTAGAACTTAGGAAGATTTCCAGATTAAGTGTCAGGAAAGTGAAACAGTTAGCACAGGCCTCACTAAGCAGGGTTCTAGTCTCTTGTCATGTTGACATAAGCAGCACCACACCTGCCAACAGGGCATCTGCAGTCTTCTCCCAGAATTGGCCAAGATCATCTCCTTGGCTCTGATATACAGCGAAGGATCGTCATTGGTTGTAGAAGCAATACACAAACCCGGGCCACCTTTTTCTGAATAATGCCACCTCACTCTGAGATGTTGATGAAAAGACTCAAGCTGTTCATTTTTTTTCTCTCTATCTCTTGGCATTGGCCTAGAGACATTTGTTTGAATTGGTAATAAATTCCAGGAATCTAAAGAAACTGACAATATTACGTTCACAAAATATTCAAGGCTAACAGAAAATGGGGGAGCTTTGTATTACACTTAAATAGAGGCTGTGGGGGAACATATGATGTTCATCCATCGTGCTCAAAGAGGATCTAACAGGTTGTGTGGACTGTCCACGATGTGTCTGCAAGTGGCTGGTAAGACCTATATGGGCACAAAATGTTCTGCCACATGTCAGGCAGACGTGTGGGAACTATTGTTGCAGAATTTGCAGCTGTGGCTTTGCAGGGTGCTTGCTTCTCTTGTGCTATGGTTGTCCTTCTGTCCTCAGATGTCTGGCAGCCTTGGTGGATCAGCATGCACAATGTTGATCGATCTTGTGCCAGGGTTTCCCAATAGGTGGTATCAATATCTAGGAACTTGAAGGAGGCTTTCAACATGTCTTTGTATTGCTTCCTTTGTCTCCCGTGTGATTATGCTTAAATAGAGGCTGGATGCAATATTTTTGTGGGGGAAAGGAGCATATATAGCAGAACTTAAAGACTAATTGCTAGTGAAGGCCATTGTTTCTCATATATTCACATATAATATATATAAAAAGGCTCTCACACACACATATAATATGTATGATGAGTTGGTGGAAGAAAAAGCAGACCAAGGTAAATTGATAGTGATAGATTGGGTAGGGCTGGTGGTTCAAAATAACCTATGTCCAGTATGGACAAAAAGTACAAAAACATCATGTACTAAATATTTGAACCTAGAGTACTAATACAGACAACAAAGGTGTAGCTTCTTGCTTTCTGTTTGTTCAAAGATTTTCTTCCATCTTTTCATCATAGCTGCTTGAAATCCCTTATATACCCCTAGATTTGTCTATTTCTACTTCTAAATTTGAAGAAATTGACCACCTCTCCCATTTGGTCTGCAGGAGAGACCTAGTCCTGGTCCCATCTGCTAGGAACAGAGCCTTTTCTGTCATGGCCCCACCTTTTGGAACATCACAATCCAGGAAATTAAATTGGCCCTAGATTGACTTTGTTGGCCTCTTGCGAATACAGCTATATCATTGACCTTAGTGATCTGGATGTGTTGCAGAGGCTATAATATTTTGTCGGCAGTTATTTTTTTTAATTGTTTCCTATTTATTAAGTATATAAAGACTGCCAACATTAAAGACTTTTTGTGTGGTAAAATTAGAAATCTTCTGCCTGTTTTAGACTGTAATATTTGAAGATTGAATGATGGATGTCATGTGTGATTTGGCCCCGATAATTGTTCTCGCTCACAAAAGAAGAGTGCTTTGAAATATGCAGATGTTAACATTAGAGTCTGAAGGATTTTAGTCTGAAATATTATAGACTCTGAGATTTATGTGTAATCTTCTAGAGTGCTGCCCAAGAAACATATCAAGTGTTTGTAAATATCATTTACAATTCCTCTATGAAGTTGCATACCTTTGCATAGTGCTGCCTGCATCTCCCGAGAACTACCCTCATTTATTTCTACAAATGAGTCCAGCACTAGAGATAGCTTTTATGTGTAATCAGGCTGCAAAATATCTCAGGCCAGCTCTAATCCACAATACCTATATAATTCCCATAGCAATTTAATCCCATCAGACACTGGAATAATTGACACTGGAATAATTCAGTGAGAATATTCTCTAAGCAAACAAATATTTCTTTCTATCCAGAATTTTCTCGTGAAGCAATATATTCACTAATGCATAAAATGCACAAAAGACACAACATGCTTATGAAGATTCATAATAAGAAACAATACTGGGAAATGCATAATTCTTCATATTAGAAGCCAACCAAGCCACACTGACTGTCTATATATAACACAGCAAGTGAAAAGGTTAACTCAACAAATATATAAAAATGGTAATTTGTCTCTCAATTATACCTGTTTGGGACAGTGTCTTCTTGTCTGCAATAAAGTTTTTCCCTTTGCAGGTGCATTCTGTATACCATTATATGAAATAAATCTTGCTGAGCTCAATAGCTCTTACTCAGAGTAAACCTCTTTGGCTGGTCTTTGTATATGTGCTGGTCTTGAGTGAGATGGCATTAAAATGTTATATGCAATATAATTTATAAACTTTATATTGGGTGTGGTTTGCTATGCTAATTTTACTGTAAATATGGATGCAAAAAGTTAGCAATATTAAATATAGGAGACAAGATCTAATTTAAAGCTACTCCTTTGTAAGGTGTGAGTTGAAAAGAAACATAGTTCTAACTTAGAACAGATCTGCATTTTCTACTTGATCTGCATTTTCTACATTTTCTACATTCACTGCTTCAAGGCAGGAATGGAAGATGTTGTCCTCTTCTTACTCCCAGCCAATTCTGAATGCATCCCACACCTGTCCTTTCCAGCTTCAAAACTGCTGAATTCCAACTTGAGCTGGCTTACAACCCTTCAGAGTAGAAAGTATCCCAGTTTCATTCCAGTCTGGGAGCGGTTCCAATTGACTGGTGGTAAAGTGCCTGATATCTATCCAACTAAGATTTAGTATCACCAGTAAAGTCCTGGACATACCTGCCATGGCATCCTCTTGCCATGGTTTTCCTTGATACCACATTCAAAAGATGGATAAATTCCTCATATTTATCTGGGGGTGGAGAGATATTCCCTACATCTTTATCCAGCTGCTGTCGAAAGTTCATCCATTTAGCTTTCTTAAAGTTAAAATGTCTACAAAAGGGTACCTCCCGGGGTTTCACAACAACATTTACATACACATGATGGGTCTATGTTGGGTGCAAATTGAAAGTCATTAGTGTTTGCCCAAGATTTAAGTTGTGCTCCTGGTTGTATCCCCAATCCTCACTGTGACAACTAAAATCCCTGATAATAAATTTTATTTTATCATATATAAAATACAATAGCAGAGTTGAAGGGACTTTGGAGGTCATCTAGTCCAACTCCCTGCCTAGGCAGGAAACCCTATACCATTTCAGACAAATGGCTATCCAACACCTTCTTGAAGACTTGCAGTGTTGGGGCATTCACAACTTCTGGAGACAAGCTGTTCCACTGATTAATTATCCTGTCAGGAAATTTCTCCTCAGTTCTAAGTTGCTTCTCTCCTTGATTAATTTCCACCCATTGCTTCTTGTTCTGCCCTCAGGTGTTTTGGAGAATAGTTTGACTCCCTCTTCTTTGTGGCAACCCCTGAGATATTAGAAGACTGCTATCATGTCTCTCCTAGTCCTTCTTTTTATTAAACTAGACATACCCAGTTCCTGCAACCGTTCTTCATATGTTTTAGTCTCCAGTCCCCTAAACATCTTTGTTGCTCTTCTCTGTGCTCTTTCTAAGTCTCCACATCTTTTTTACATAGTGGTGTAGAAAATTATGTTTATTATCTAAGTTAGGGTTCTGTTCTAATCACAGCTACCATTTTTAATAAACTTGATCCAATTGTCCTATAATTTAGTGACTTATTCTCATTCTTAGCAACTCATGCTCCATTCAACTCTTACATCTCCCAATGTGGAGTCCTTGATTTCTGCCAAGCTGGATGAAGCATATTCCCTTGTTCCTCTACCCTGACCCACTTTATGACAGAACTTCCCTCCCCTTCCCTTGGCTTCCACATATGAAAACATTTGGAGAAGGGGAGGCAAGGTACAGGGTCTATTGAAAAGGGAATAATCCCTGAAAGGAAAAGGCAGATAGCTAGCAAGGCTGCAGAGATGGGATGGAAGAGTGGTGGTGGTGGTGGTGGGGGTGTTCAAGAAACAGGAGAACAACCGATCAGGTCTCCTAATGGCCAAAATCCAGACTGAGCTGAACGGCAGCTACTGTAACTAAACTGTAGTCCAGTGTAAAATTTCTGGAACTGGCTTATAGCAACACAAAAGACAAGCAACTTAGGCTGTACCATGGAAATGTCCTGTATCTTAATTCTACCCACTTCAGTGACATTTTCAGTTCGACTTCTATTTTTTTTACAGCAGTAGATTCTCTTTTTGAATGTTGACATGTTGAAAAAGAGACAATAAGAAACTTTATGAAG
The DNA here is from genome assembly GCA_039707465.1 of Rhabdophis nuchalis. Taxonomy (NCBI): domain Eukaryota; kingdom Metazoa; phylum Chordata; class Lepidosauria; order Squamata; family Natricidae; genus Rhabdophis; species Rhabdophis nuchalis. The sequence goes on from CM077645.1 coordinate 176,527,315, forward strand.
AATTATAGAGAAGCAAATGCATATTTGCAATTTCTGTTATGTCCAAGGGAATAAATGTTTTGAGCCTTTTAATTGCTATACTGTAGGTTGGAACAGTGTTTTTTCCCAGTCAGAAACTTATATTAATTTTAACAGATTTATGGTTATCTTCACAAGATAATATGTGCAAATGATTAAAAACAATTTAGATGTAACAACAGAAGCATTTTTTATAGCAGCATGCTGTACTTTGCCAAAATTCTTCTTATTAGGAATCAATTAACATCAGAGCTGAGATTGATGCATATTTAGGTCTTGGAATCAGAAGTTTCAACTTAATGCCACTTCCTCATCAAGTGTGGAGTTGGGTATACATCTCCAGATGGTCCATACAAATGTTCTGCCATATATCACTCACTCTTTGAATGTCAAACATCTCTGGAATTAAATACATCAACAGTTAGCATCTTATAATTGTGTTACAGAATTGCCATACCCTGCTCTTGAGAAGGCAAATGCAGAACAAATATACAATAGTCTCATTCTCTGAATCCACTTTGGATGTACCAAGATACAGCCTGGACAGTGAGAAAGAAAAAGAAGGGGGCTTGTCCAGAGATACAAGAATATGTATCTGTAGGCTTTAAAGTAGTTTGGGAATTTGTTTAGATAATCTTTATTCTGAAAAGATGCATGTAATATTTTGGCTGTTTCTGGACTTCATCTTTAAAGCTTGATCCATATAGCTAGACCTTTGAAGGTGTACAAACTTTGGTAAAGTTCTGGATATATTCATATGTGCTTTACCTAAAAGAGGGACTTGCCCTCTAAAGTAAGAGTGAGAAAAAGGCAATTTGATGAATTTGAACAATAGAAGGAAAGGAAAAAAAAAAACACACACACACACACACACTAATTTAACAATTGTTAATTAATTGTTTTATCTCCTTGAAATAATACCTTCAAAATGCAAAAAGCTGGAAGGGACAATCCAGACTGGATTTTGGTGTTGAAGGATAATGAATTCATTATTCTCTTAGTGCTGAGGACTAATTCCATGCTCAGAATTCTTTGAGTCTCAAGAGTATGAAAATTCTTAATATGAAGGAAAGAGAGGAATTTGGATCCTGACTTCTCTTCCTCCATACCTAGTCTCTCAGTATTGATGAGGAAAGGACTGAAAAGAAACCATTTACAATAAGGTAAAGGCAGTGGGGACCACATTTATAAGTTTCAAACATTTGAATATTTATTTATTGCAATAATTTTACCTATATGAAGGGCATAAGAAGTCTCATCTGTACCACTGTTTGCCATGGAGTGGCATTTCATTTTATGAAGATTCTTCCTATCAGCAATCACTACAGGTTTCTGTCAGGCACCCATTTTTTCAGAGGCCTTCAGGTCCCCTCAAACATCCAGAAGGATCCAACCATTTTGCCCCCCACCCCTTCCCAAAAAAGTGGTTTGTCTGCCAACCAACGATACATACCACTAGACTACAAAGATGGTCCTTCAAATGGTTCTTCCAATTTAGAGCAATCTTTGAATAGCCACATTATCCAAACTGAATCTATACTATTTAGTGGATAAAAGCTATAGTGCCCAAAAATGTCAACTTTTTTGACAGGATTTTTGCTTTATAAAGAACAGAGGCATCATTTCAGCATAAAAAGGAAAGCTATTTGGATTTCAAACATTATGACAAAAAACAAAACAATTTCTTTTCTTTAAATACACCATAAAGTTTCCTTGATATTTTATTTTTATTGCAAATCTCCCTGATGAACCATTTCTCATTTTAACCTTCACCTCCATTTCCATTTTTAAAAAATGCCAAAAAAGACTATGCTGGCATGGTTGTGGAAGCGTTTCCATTTTCTTTGCTGTTGATGCAAGACATCATGCTCATGTTAAGCAACCTAAGCAATAAAAACACTGACAGAATAAAAATAGGAGAAAATCAAAGCATAGCACTTAATCCAATTTACTGTTTTTTCTATTGTTCATAGCAGTGATGGCGAACCTATGGCACGCGTGCCACAGGTGGCAGGCGGAGCCATTTGGCAGGGCACGCGAGGCATTTCCCTGTCAGCTGGCCAGCTGATTCAGCCATTTTTAAAGCCATTTTTCATCCTCCCCAGGATTTATATGAGATTGGGGAGGGCAAAAACAGCCCCCCGCCCTCCCGGAGGCCTCCAGAGACTTCAGGAGCTTCCCTGAAGCCTCTGGAGGACTAAAAACATTGTTACGAGCAAACCGGAAGCATGTAAAAAATAGGGAGGAGCGCCTGTCATGCGTGCATGTGCACTGGGGGGCGCCCATTACATTATGGGTGCAGCACACTAGTGCACGACCCCCCCTATCTCCCCCCCTTATGGCACGCGAGCCTAAAAAGATTTGCCATTGGACTAGTAGACCTCCAAGGTCCCTTCCAACTCTGCTATTGTATTGTATTAAGATTTAAGACTGAGTTGATTTTTGGGTTTATGCAGATAGTGACCACTATTGAACCCAAAACGTCTGTTGCTAAGTGGGACAGTTAAGTTAATTTTGCTCCATTTTACAACCTTTCTTGCCACAGTTGTAAAGTGAATCACTGCAGTTGTAAGGTAGCAACATGGTGGTTAAGTAAATCTGGCTTCCCCATTGACTTTCCTTGTCAGAAATTTGCAAAAGGTGATCACAAGACCCCAGGACAATGCAACCATCATAAATACATGCCAGTTGCCAAGCGTCTGAATTTTGATCACAGGACCATTGGGATGCTGCAATGGTTGGAAGGGTAAAGAATGGTCATGAGTCATTTTTTCCAGTGTTGTAACTTTGAACTGTTATTAAACAAACAGTTGTAAATCAAGGACTCTGTAAATTCTAGACAATTTCCCGTGGCTCATAAATTACAGTTCAAAGTCTGAGTGTATATTTATAGACCATTTATTTATTTAATATCAATTTAATCACACCCCAGCGACAGAGTCTGGCCAACCTAGATCTAAGTCCTTCATTTGTTCATTAATTCATTCCATAATCTATACAATCTGGGTGATTATAAAGGCAGAACTAATTTTAAAATAATCATTTTTAAAAGGTAACAATATAGTGACAGACCAACACTTTTTGCTACTGAACTCCAATTCTCATCAGTCCTCACTAATATGGAACTGCTGTCCAACAATAATGATAGGACTATTTGCTGCTTATTCTTTAGCTAAAGGAGATTCACCATGTAAGTTTAGAAAAAGCAAGATATAGATCATCTTCAAACATCAATAGAGTATCCCTGTCCCCAGCATGAGGATATAGCATCTTTATGAAAAAACATATGGCATCTTTCACTTCTGAGGAATTAGGTTTGATTTCATGTTTGAAAAGCTTGCATTTTTGTAAAGAGCATTTATTCACATAAATATTTATAAGAAAATGATAAGGGAAAGTCACATTTTGCAGTGGGTGTATCTTTCCAGTCTGATGTAATGAAAAAATTAGTTGACAATTCTAATCAGAATCTGAGCTTGCTGCAAATAAAAAGAGCAACAGTATTATGAACCTGAGCAAACGTTGCATGGGTGACACACTGAAATATTTCATTTTAAATTAAATGATTGGGATTATTTTAAATCTGCATCAATGAATGTGTCATTTAGATGTCATTCTATTTATTTTCCTGATCTGTGCAATTCACTAGTTTTATATAGTTGGAATAAGCATTTGCTAACATTTATTTTTATTCCTTTTACTCAAATTAAATTCCTGCACTGGATGACATATCCTTCTTGATATCTCATGTATATTAAAAAAAACATATTAGGAGCAACCTAAATACAGATCAGAACAATGATTTCATAACTTCATATTGGTAGAACTCATCAGCTTTCAAAAATACCCTCACAAGAAGGGGATAATAAAGGAACTATGGTGATTTCCAGATACAGTTGACAAAATACCATTTAGCAAACTTTTTTTTTTTTAAACTAACAGTATTCGGGGAAGTTGTATTCAGGGCTGCATCTAATAATCTCATCAGAATGCAAAAACAGTGACTGTGTTATAAAACCAATGATCTGTTATATTCTGCAAGAATTTACAAAAGTCTAATGTCATTTACTACACCATGAGAACCATAGTTGGATTAAAAAAAAAAGGTTTCAGAAACTGATTACAGCCGACGAAAAAATAAACTGTTTGCTAGTGTACAGCTTTGTAGGTATGATGTTTTTGCTTACAAAGAAACACATTGATGCCTTCAGACTGAAGCGAAACATTACTTTGGAATGAGCAGGATGTTTAGATTTGTATTCACTTTAGAGCAGGGGTCTCCAACCTTTGCAACTTTAAGTCTGAAGGACTTCAGCTCCCAGACTTCTCCAGCCAACTTTGCTGGCTGGAGAATTCTGGGAGCTGAAGTCCTTCAGACTTAAAGTTGCAAAGGTTGGAGACCCCTGCTTTAGAGAATGATACAATGGAATTATTTTTCAAACTGCAGTTATAGCGGAGTATATTATACATCATATACCGCAGAGTACCCTATGCATTCTGCAGATTCTTATTTTTTAGTAGATTTATGTGGCCTAACATACAATAATACAATAGCAGAGTTGGAAGGGACCTTGTAGGTCTTCTAGTCCAACCCCCTGCATGGGCAGGAACCTTATACCATTTCAGACAAATGGCTATCCAACATCCTTTTAAAGACTTCCAGGGTTGGGGCATTCACAACTTCTGGAGGCAAGCTGTTCCAGAGGTTAATTGTTCTAACTGTCAGGAAATTTCTCCTTAGTTCTAAGTTGCTTCTCTGCTTGATTAGTTTCCACCCATTGCTTCTTGTCCTGCCCCCAGGTGCCTTGGAGAATAGTTTGACTCCCTCTTCTTTGTGGCGCCCTCTGAGATATCGGAACACTGCTATCATGTCTCCCCTGGTCTTCTCTTCATCAAACTAGACATACCCAGCTCCTGCAACCGTTCTTCATATGTTTTAGTCTCCAGTCCCCTAATCATCTTGGTTGCTCTTCTCTGCACTCTTTCCAGAGTCTCCACGTCTTTTCTACATCGTGGCGACCAAAACTGTATGCAGTATTCCAAGTGTGGCCTTACCAAGGCACTATACAGTGGCATTAACACTTCACGTGATCTAGATTCTATCCCTCTGTTTATGCAGCCTAGAACTGTGTTGGCTTTTTTGGCAGCTGCTGCACACTGCTGGCTCATATTTAAATGGTTGTCCACTAGGATTCCACGATCCCTCTCACAGTTGCTACTATTGAGCAAGGTACCATCTATACTGTACTTGTGCATCTTAAGAATGACTGGAAATGGCCAGGAATGAGATATGAATTGATTTCATTAATACAATTACTATGCTTTAAACCACTTTTTAACAAATCTAGATGGTATACATACCTTAACAATAAAGAATATAATACAGAAATATCCAGATAAAATGCTTTCAAGAAATGTAAACTGATGAAGTTTTTAAAAATGAAACATATATCCTAATCTGTTTTTGTTTGTTTTTAAAATAAAACAAGATGGCAGTCTAAAAAAAGGGAGTTCCATAGCTTCAGGGTCTCTACAAAGAAAGATCCTTTTTCTGGCCATTGGCAGTCTTATCTCATGAGAGCATGAAACTGGAGCAGAATCTTACAGGAAGATCTTAAAAACCTGAAGGAAAGTATGAGAAAAGAGCTTTTTAACAGTTCAAAAATCCAAATTGTATAGGACTTTGAAGTCAAATTTACCACCTTGGATGCTCTGGAAACAAAACAACAATCTGCATTGGTACGTTATAACAAATATGTAATGTTCATACTATGTCACACAGCAATAGACGAACAGCAAGACTATAACATATGGAACTGTTTGAGAGATACTCCCACTGAAAGTTTATTACAGTAAGTGTTGAATTGGCTCATATCATAAACCAGGAATGATATGAATAAGCTCCCAGTGTTTAGAGGATATTGATAAAGGGCCATAGTTAAAGAGCAGAAATCCAGGAATACTATTAGGTCTGTGAAAGCCCTCCAGACTATGAGATTTCTCCTTAGTAATTGGTTCTTTTCTGCCTACATGGTCTCTGGGCATCCCAAAATCATCAACTCTAAATTGGAAAGATTGCTGACAGAATTGCTGCATACCGGTACATCCTATTAAACTCTTTAAATCTGCATCACCACAACATTCCAAGCTGGGTAGCTATTTAGGCAAAGCTTCGGCACCATGTCAGGATGCTGGCTATACATTGGAATTCCCATCTGAAGACACCAAGAGTATTTGATCTCTGCAGTCAGGATAAATTTTATCTGATTTAAAGAGATGATGATATTAGGACACTAGAAAGGAGCCACTATAATGCAATTCTGATAAAACAGGAAAAGTTGATCAATTAACTTAACATCTGTCCAAGCCAACCAATTGAGTTCTTATTAAAAACAACTTTTAAAATAGATTCTGCAAAGAAAGACCTGGTATTCTGATAATAACCCACACTTCCACAATTTAAACAGAAATGAGAGAACTTTTGCAAGTGAAAAGCTAATAGATCATATACAGAGTGTTTTCTCTGAAACTCTTTGATATGAACTGCACAGTACTGCAAAGTAGTTTGATTAAAAATGACAATGAATTCTGACAGGAAATGGAATTATATAAATCACTAAAGGTTTATTTAGATATCTACAGCAGGTGGCAGCACTCAACTTACTTTGAATGAACTCAAAAAGGGAATCAGAGCTGATTAGTATAGGGATGGAAGACCACTGGGAAATCCACAGTTAGACTGGGAAGTAAAAATACTCAGAGGAAGTAATGACAGTCTATTTTAATGCTGCTGTCCAAAATGCTTACATGAACATGCTCACATAATCACCAGCTGTCAAGCCTTTTTAATTTATTTATAGACCTATATGTATTTAATATGCAGATCTATCTATCTATCTATCTATCTATCTATCTATCTATCTATCTATCTATCTATCTATCTATCTATCTATCTATCTATCATCTATCATTGAATGCATGTATAAATATAGAAATAGAATAAATATATGACAATTCTCTCAAAATGAACTTTGGAAGAAAGTTCACCTTTTACTATCTTACTTTCGTTTAATAGTTTCAGTCAATTGATGAATGGAATACTCCAATATTCTGGCATTATAACAAATCAGTGGAAAAAACAAATCATTGGAAAAACAACTTGCAAAGCATAAAGGTAATACGCGATATCTGGCTGAAAATAAATGTAAAAAATACATTGCCAGCCCAGTATTATAATATAGTCCAGTAATTGGTGACTGCTTAATAAACAGAAAGTAGAGCTGATGGACAGAAGGAGAAAGGCATACAACTAGTTTCTTGAAGGCTTGTGTAAACCAAGTGCAATGGTTTAGGTTCCACTATAAAATTCTCCTCTATTTTCTAATATCCAAATATTTTGAAATGTCTGTAATAGCACAATAATATTTTCTAGAAATTAAACTTCTTTCTACCATGTTCTTATTCAGGCTATCTTCAGGTACTTGACCAATGTTATCTTTCTTGAATCTGGCAAAGGAAAAATATACAAAAGTCAGGATCCAAAATGGACATCCATATATAGATGGACACAGGATCCAACATGGGCCTTAATGGATCAGGGATATTTAAGGCATGAAATGAGTATTTAGGGCTCAACAAACCTCAAGTTACCTCATTTGCTGCTTAAATGCTCTCCCCAAGGAAGGAAAGAGACTGAATGTCATATTGAGGGTGTTTGAGGTTTGGAAATAGGTAATGAGGATCACACATCACATTTTTCAAACCTTTGATTTGTGGTCTTATAACATAAGAACCAGTATGATGTATAGTAATGGTTAAAATTAGAAACCAGTAGACTGTGTGAGTTCTAGATTCATCTTTGGCATGAAGCCAGCTGTGTGACCTTGGGCAAGTCACTCTCTCTCGTCCTTAGGTAAGAAGCAATGGCAAGTCACTTATGAAAAACTTGCCCAAGAAAATTGCAGGGAGTTGTCCAAGCAGTTGCCAGGAATCAAGACTGACTCAAAGGCACAAAAACAAACAGAAATCCATTAAGGGTAAATTACTCTACCCAGCTTTGGGTGCTGCTGCTCTAGATGAGTTTCCCTAAAGCTTTTATTGAAGCAGCTACTCATTTTTTGACACGTCCATATTCTCAGGAGTAGATATATTAATAGTGCAGCCATGGCCATTTTCTATATAAATTTCAATAAGTAGGTTCTTTCTTCCATTGTCCCCCACACCAGTAATTTATGGTCATACAGTCTAAAACAATACAAAACATTTGCTAGTGTTTTCATATCAATATTACCTTATATTGCCATTACTGTACAGTTTGGGGCTTTGTGGCCAGCTACCATGACAATAGATGCACAGCCTGGAACCAGTTTTAGTTAATTAGAGTCAATCAATCCAAACTTTGCTAACTTACTCATGTGAAACAATAGTATAATGAACCAAAGTCTGCAAGATGATTGGGAAACACAAATTATTGCACCCTGATAAATTAAATGTGACTATTACAAAACCTTCCTTTTAAATGAATATTCAGAAAGGGAATGTATGGGTGAATAACCATAATTTAAAATAGAAGGGGAAAATGTAAAAGCAGCTACAATCCCAATTTGCTAGTTTCATGTTTTTCTAAAAGAAATAAAGTGCTTGTGTTACCATATATGCTGGACAAAATGTGCATAAGATAGCGTGACTTTGGAGAAAGGTTTTTAATAAGCATTTTTAACAGATGCTCTTGCAGCTAAATTTCTTCTGACACTATTCAAAAACTTGCTGGTTTTTAATAGTATAACTTCATAACTTGCCCCCTTTGACTACATTTCATCAAACTGTAGAAAGAAACTGGTTCTGCTGTAAACAAACTAGAAAAGTGTAGGATGGTGCTATAGAGATTTAACTGGTAAGAAGTTACACAATATTCCCTTAGGAGTGAACAGAAGCTAAAAGCTTGACATTGGTTAGAGTTCTATGGGCTCAGATATATAAAGTTAGTAATTAGATAAGAGTAGGGAAAGTTAAGATTAAGGGGGACATCCCACAAGGAATTGTGTGGATACCACTCTATTGTGGTTTCATCATGAACAAAAATAATGACTTGATGAGCCCCAAGAAGATAAGAACATACCTAAAAGATTATGAAAAACATGGACACAATTTTTGTACATTACAAGATCTTGTCTCATCAGCATGATCAATGGCATTTTTTTCTTTTTTTCAGGTTACAAAGATATTCTGATATTTCCTGACTTTATGGATTACATTTAGATTTTGTCATTTCTCTAAGTAGCCTCAAGCAATTGGTATACATAATTCTACCCATTCCAACTTAGGTCTTGTAAGAGCCTTCTGAGATAGGTCAACTGAGAGAATCTGTCCGAACCAGCCAGTGATCTTCATAGCTGATAGGGGATTTGAACCTGCACATCCTGAGCCCTGTCATAACATTTGAAGTACTGGATTGATTCACTAAGGAACTTTTGGGGCTAAGAATAACAATCTCTCTCATGACCACAAATAGCAACAAGGAAAGGACTGGCTCATTTTTACAAGTTCTAGAAAGCCAGTAAGTGCAATTTTAAATTATTATGCAACATTGAATTTAGACAATACAGTTTTAAACAGTCTCAGAGAGAACAGTAGCTCTGAAAATATCTTGGATGGGAACTGATGTGAAGCAAGATATTTTCCAGGATATGTCTCTGATGGAATGAGCCTTAATGTGACCTTTCAAAGTTAATTCTTTGAAAGAATAAAAAGATATTAAATCAAATGTTTTGATATAGCTGATGTAGGCACAATCTGACCTAAAGTTACTCATGAATAACATTTCATCCTTTGGTTTCCATGCTCCACTGCCTTCATATTGTTTTCTTTTTGTTTAAATCCCACCTTAACAAAACACAATGGGTGAAAATTATTTGGCATCAGTTCAAATAACTATATTTGTGGGGAGTGACATAAGATACCATTGTTCTCTAATCTATCATACAAGAAGTACATGAATGAATAAATAATCTTCTGCATGGATGCCCCTGTTTTATGAATGTGCACTTGAAATTCACTTGAATTATTAACAAAAATATTCAATAACATGTAAATTATTCAGTAAATGACCAAACTTTCAAATTCTTCAGTACTTTTTGGGGGGAGAGGGGGAATTATTATTAGCAAAATCAAAATAAAAGGCATAGGTGAAGAAATATAAAAGCCCTTTTTGCTTTAAAAGGAAATGGAGGAAATGGTATTTTGAAAACATGCAGAATCGTCTATGTATATCCACACTGCATTCATTCTTGGTTACCCCTAAGTATACTTTCAGAGCATTGCAGTCTTGACAAAATTCTAATCTTTTCTGAGTCCAATTCCTAATGACTTCATGCAAAGAGCATTTTTAAGGGGTTGGCTAGAACGGGGGAAGGTGTCAAGTCAAAATAGTAGCTTTACCATGAGATCAAAGTCCCAATCTTTGGGGCAAAAAAACCTCAGTCATGTCGTCGCAATCACCATCTTGAATTTTTTTAAAAAAATCTCCTGCATGGATGCCCCTGTTTTATGAACTTGCCTATGTAGGACTGTGGTGAGCAACATGTTTTTGTTGCTACCTCTCCTCCTTCTCCTCTTTCTTCTTCTTTTTGGAATATCCTTATGTTTCACATCAGATAATTCAGGTTTGCCCTTTCTGAGATCAATTAAGGTTGGCTATGATTGTTATAAAATGAACAAAAAGCCTCTGTGAAAGATGAAATGTAACATATAAGCTCAAGAAATGCTGCATTTATTCCATACCATTTTTGTAGCAGAGATGCATACTATTGTTTCATGATAAGAAATATTATGCCAAGCACAAAAAGGAATAAGGAATAGGCAAACATGTTAAAGGCATAAAAAAAGAAAAGAAAAGAAAGCTAAATCTAGTTGACCCAAACACCATCCAATATTTCTCTTTATACTTCCCTATTCTTATGAACCATCCTCACTTACATGGCACCTGGTCTCCAGTTCATAGGTCACCTTGTGTGCTTATCATCCAGCCTCAGGAAGTCAGAGACTTGCTCTCTACTAAGGGCTTTGCAATATTTAGATTTGAAGACAAAAAGTGCTTTGGGGCACACGAGGGTGCATATATAGGAGTATTTGAAACTCTTTAAAGCAGCAGCACTTTCACCTTAGATTAAACAGTTACCCTACTCAATATTTTGCTCTTTTAATTGAGACTCTAAAGTCATTTTGCTATTGTTACTCTTGATGTTTTTTTAATGGAACAATACTGATGTGCAATTTTACTTAGTTTTTCACTATTACCTTGCAAAAACGTATGTCTTTTTGTTTCTCTACAGCTGTACCACTGACTAATATTACACCTGCTTCTGGAGATCCATCACAAAAGGCAAAATAGTTCCCGAGAAGGCTGTTTGCAAAATGTGAGCACTTTATGAAAGTATGTTCTCACCCAGGATTCCCTCAGATCCGCACCTAGTTTATTCTATTCCACTGATGCTGATGAATTAAACAAATACTTTGCACCCTCCTTGGTGTCTAATTTATATGCTAATTTACAATCTGCACACCAGGAACTGAGCCAGAGACCATTCATTAAAAAAAGAGAGAGAGAGAGAGGAAGAAATGCTCAAACTCAGCAACAGGAACTGCAGTTGCAAAGAAAACATGGGCATGTCCTCTTGCACCCACATCACATTTTTTGTTAACATGCCCAACTTTTATAGCTACTCACTGGCCCAGCAAACACATGCCAAAAAGCCTCAAAGACCCTCCTTAGATTTACTATTATTTTAAGCGCTCTTGACAGCAAAAGGGTATTCTAAAGCTTTTTCCTGATTCTGACGTGTTTTTTTCTTGGACAGTATCCACAGTGGAGTGTCTTCAGTTTTTGAGACTTTGTTATGCCAGGGACACATGTTAAATGAAGCACAGTATCTGTTGCATTTATAACATAGACAAATAACAAAATGCATAGCATCAAAAGGGAAAATCACATGCATGTTTCTCTCATGGGAACATACTATGAGCCACCTGCAAATGCAGGTGAAACAGCTGTTTCTGCTTTTCTTTTAAGGTCCCTAACTGAGAGTTCACCTCCCAAATGATGTGCAGGAAGGCAGACTTAAAAATATATTGTGTGATTGTATGCTGCTGTGTAGGTACACAATGAAAAGCAGACTTAAGCATCACATATTTTCTTCCCACAAAAATAAGGTAAAAGCAGTATCACTGAACAGATTGGATATCTCTTTTTATAAAATTGTGATACTGCAAAACTAGAACACATATACTTAAAAATATATGGAAATTCCAAACTACTAAATAATTTGAAAATAATTTTTAATGGGCTGAGATAATACAAATGGAAAACTAGTATCCAGAGATTTGGAAGAGGTATGGGTATCTTGGGCTGACTAAGTGAAGCAGGTATTATAGTATCAGAGAAAACCAGCTCTCTACATAGCTGGTTGGAGGGAAATTCCACAGAAAAGATGGCAACTTATTTTAGTATAGCAGTGCATAAGACTTTACAGAGTCCTTGCTAGTTTATATAACTATGCTTTTTTTTTTAGGAATAAGAAATCTTTTTTCCTTCAGTATCTGCATAAAGTTCAGGCATTTATGCTAAGATTGGAAGCTATGTGGTAGGGATAAAAACAGTAGCCATCAAATAATGGCTACTAGAGATGAGATATATAGAGTATCTCATCACTGATTATGTTTTCCTCCAATAAATGAGAAATATTGTATGGAGAATAAGTAATTATTGTGAATTATGAAACTATGATTTTATCATTGATTTGATGAAATAATAAGTCATACATTCCAAATCTTAGCTCAAGGCAGATCCATATTACTGCATGTATCTGCTCCTTGTAATATAATAAAGTGTAGTGCAAGTAGCCTGCCTAGGCAGGGGGTTGGACTAGAAGATCACCAAGGTCCCTTCCAACTCTGCTATTGTATTGTATTGTATTGTATTGTATTGTATTGTATTGTATTTATTGTATTGTATTGTATTGTATTATGTTCTTGATGCAAACACAATATCCAATGCTCAGTTAAAAGTAGCTTTTTTCTAACACACCTCAAATATTAGCCAAGAATTCTGGGAATGATAGGATTTGTATTCTAGCACACGAATCCTTTAGACCATGGGTGTCAAACTCGCTGCGTAACGTTGCTGTCACACAACATTTTTCCCATTCGTGGAGCTGGAGTGGGCATGGCCTGCATGTGACTCATCCGACCTGCGGGCTACCAGTTGAACACCCCTGCTTTAGGCTATCTTCTCTCTTCAGTTTGCTTCATAGATAACTCTACTTGAACTGTTGAACCAACCCATCAATAAGACCATCTGTTCTTTGTGGTATCTACTTCTCTAGTGAAAGCAGAGACACCTGAAAAAACTGTCCCTGAAAATAGAAATGATCTCATCAGATCTATTAGAATTTTGGAAGGCTGTTAAAACCTAGGTCTTCTTGGGGTGGGGTGGGGGTGTCTTTGGGAAGGCTGAGTATGGGATTGAGGAGATATCAGTTCTTATGATATAGCTGTATTCATTTTGTGATACTTTATTACTGTACATTGTTTATATTTTAAGCTGAATTAATAGAATGGTTCTTTGTCAGGCAGTTTTTAGAATTTGTGAAGTAATATAAATGTTCATGTAAAGTAATGAATTTAGTAAATGTTGGGCATTTCTGATTTGTTGATTGATGAAGGAGAATCGCCTATGGCCTTAGTGTTGGATATGATGTAGGGTTTATACAGTTATTTGTCTAACGTAATTATAATGGAATTCTCTGCTGCTCCTTTGTATCTACTATCTTTTTTGGGAGTAATAAATCATAATGTTATTGTGTGGGATTGTCTATGGTGCTTGGCAATGGTAATATTAGTAGATCTTTTTGGAATGGCAAAAGCATTTCCCTGAGTTCTGTATTACATCATAACACTTTTCTAAAGCATCATTTTAAATAAAATGTGAAATGTTAAAAAGAAATGCTACAAAGTGATGCTGAATTTACTAAAAGCCTATAATTTTTATCAGGAGTTTTGAAGGAATGATTTGATTAGAAGATTTCAAAATCTGATATCTGCAATGACTCTCCGAACTGATTCACTCTACTTAATCAAATAAGGTACCTTTAATTTCTGAGTTTCCAAACCAATTTGTAGAGTTGGTGGATTTTTTTTGCTTCATAGATTTTCAAACATTTGCAGCTTGCATTCCTTGTATGGATAAAATTAAGAGAGGCAAGTTGTGTCTTGTGATGGTTACCGTAATATTGACATGCATGGTAACCAATAACTTTAACATTTCCCAACACTTCAAAACCAATACCAGTACTTAGATAAACTCTGCTCTTCATTTGTCAATTTGTCACCATCATACCAAATTTATTGGAGGAGTGACAGATTGTAGCTCTTTGATTTTCTGTTTGTATTTTCTTGTATGATCCTTTATATTTCCCCAAATCCTATTTTTTTTTCTTATCTCAATTTATTTGATTTGTAGTATAGTACATATTAGTTGTGCCACTGTCTGCAGTTCATTCTTTCAGATGTTCCTTTTATTATCTTTCAACTCCTACCCACAAATTAAAAAAAATAATCCAAAATAATTTATGTCATCTTCTGCTTGCCTTTGTCAATTGTTCTATAATCTAGTAAGTGAGTAAGTCTCCTTCATTGCATGAATGGGCGTGAGATAGTGTGCCTGCTGCTAAAACTATTGCATATAATACAAACCATTTTCTTTATATGCAAATATATATGTAATAGTGGTTACGCATACACATTTTCCAGATTTTTAAAAAATTAATATGTAAGCAACACATAGATGGAATTCCCAAAAGAATTTCTCTTATTATTATATCAGTATGGATTTTTTTTTACTATCAGCTTTTGATTGTAATCATTTTTGTTTTAAAATGCTCTGAATTGTTTAGGAATAGAAGATGAAAATATTTATTTATTATCACTAACAGATTGGTGAAATCAATAGTTATTTTAAAATTAATTTTCAATCCAATGTGTGTACAGGACAGGGAAATGAAGTTTTTTTCTTTTTTTCTTTTTTTTAAGATTAGATAACCTGATGTCCTTGAGATGAAAAACAACTTCATTTTAAATAAATAAAATGAAGTTGTTTTTCATCTCAAGGACATCAG